>JALPQI010008291.1:0-36231 GCA_025490895.1 Thaumatotibia leucotreta
GTTTCGGAATTCACAAGCGCTAAATGATGGGAAGATAGAATGAAATCAAGAGATGAACGAGCTCCTACAACGAAAATTCAACCTTACTGTCTTGTAACTCAGTTCATTTCGCATTAAGCCATCCAGCTGATAGTTTATTCGAAATTAAACTCTGCTGAGTGGTAACAAAGTCAATTATTGCGCAGCAGTTAAGGGGAGCTGTTTGTTGAGAGTTAATTTAGTTGTGGATGAACTCTGAGTGATTGATGTTTTTGGATAGTGAGGGACGGTAAACGGGTTTGGTGCCTTAACAACTAAATCTATTAGCTAATTTGAAGACTTTGCTAATGTTTATTTTATAGATAATTACTTTGTATACCTAATTGTACTTTGACTATAAAGAACTAGCTTGATAACAGTTTTTTTTTATACTGTTAAACTGAGACTGAAAAGAAGACTAAAATACTGAGTAGCAAAGTCGGCTATTCGAAACCGCTTCATTAAAAAATCGAAGCCACATTTATAACTAAAACCGAATCTAACTTTATTTATACATCAAAGTAAAACATGCTTTTTTATTTTGGTCTTTATCTTAAATCAATCTTCAATTTTGACAAATTTTTCGAGTATATAGACACTTTTGTGTTTCCTGTTATATTTAAGATTTTTAGTAATTTATGTTTTACAGTTTGTTACTAACCTTCTAGCAAAGATTTGTCCAGAAATCAAGACAAAAATTCTACTTCGCTTACGTTACTACATTTAAAGGCAAGCATTTTTCACGCCATCACAATGAAGCAATAAAGCCTCCATTACCCCGCGTCTCCCTCTATGTACTACGTAAGAAACAAACAGTTACCTAATCTCGAAGCCGTCAGGCCTCCTCCATCGATCGTCGATACCCCTCCCAACCAAACAAAAGAAAGACAACACTTATACAAGAAAAACGGGTGCGAGCGAGAGAGGTAATTTAGATGCAGCCAGCGGACCCAATAAGTTGCCTTGCGGGACACCTAGCGCGTAATAAAGGGAATTAGACGTTACGGTGAAGATTTAGGGTAGGTTTTTGGATGCGCGAGGGTGATGGAGTTAATAATGTTTTGTCAGAGGGCTCTGATAAGGCGGGCCGCTTATTATATTGTCAGCGACATGCCGTAGTTAGTTCTTAAATCAAAAGGAGTCGCAAGTCGATTACAAGTTTCATACGCGTGGCGGGGACGGGGGCGTTACTTTACGGTACTCATTTTTACTGTAACATCACAAAGCATTACGTAATTAATATTCTTTATAAAAATCAGCGCCCTTTTGGTGATTCGTGTCAACGGTGTGGAGTTAACTTAGAAAATAATATTGAGGGAATATCAATTTTGCAAACATGCTGGGAAAATTTCTTAAGTTTTTTAAATACAAGACGACTAGATATGTATTTTAACGCTTTATAGTAATATCATCATAAATAGTACTCGTACATTGTAAATCGATGTCATTGGATTATACCTATAATGTATAATAAACGTTGAAAATTTCTACATTAAATCCCGTTTCTTTCCAAACAGCTCGTTCTTTTCCGGATTTTTTCGAAAAAATCAATGGAATATTCCACTTTAAAAACACTACACTTTAGTGTTCAACTCCAAACCAATGTGAATTAGGTCTAATTTTCACTAGGAGAACTCGATGTCTTCGAGGAAAAGTCAATTGAAATATATGGAAAGAAGTGACAGTGTCATTGATTATTTCTGTAAAAAAGAAAATTTTCATACATCCCCGAAAAAATCATTTGATTTTTTCCAACATTTTCAACGCTATGTATAATGAAACATTTTTTTGCATTGCATAACATATGTAATGATTCAATTAGGAATAAGTTCGGATCACATCACTGATCACTAAACTCCTTCCAAAACAAGACAGAATATCGAACTATATTCACACGTCAGAAGCTCCACGTCAATTAGAGGGTCTACAGACACACAGACAGCAATCAATCGGCTGCAGACACAATCGACGGCCGACAACCGCAGCTGAAAAAGAAGAAACGCGGTGGCGGTCGCCGCTAACAATCGTTAGACCTAGCGCCACATATACACTATACAGGGCGTCCCAAAGTTATGGGACATGAAGGGGAAGTACCTAAAATATCGTAGATAGGATATTTTGCTGAAAGTAGACTTTATTTTATTTTGAAAATTAAATAATACTGCTTAAAAAAATCAAAAAAATATTAGCTTTTTCTAGGCATCGAACCTACTTTAATACGAAATAATTTATTTCGTAATTTTATGATGTCATTCGAAAAAATGGATAAAAAATAACAATTTTTCTCAAGAAACATAGTATCTAAAACTAAAAGAATAACCAAAAAAATTTGGTTCAAAATTCGGAAAAATTGTAGTTGGTTCGATTTCCGCGTGAAGCAAGTAATTTTTTGAAAAACTTTGTATGCACTATTACTAAATTTTAAAAATAACATTAAGTCTTCTTTCAGCAAAATACACTATCTACGATATTTGGCGCACTTCCCCTTCATGTCCCATAACTTTGGGGCGCCCTGTATATATATGCAAGGTGGCCAAAAATATCGTAATTCTTGTTAACAGTTTTAAGACTATAGGGGATCATTTTGGAATTTTAAAATGTACTACATGAAATCGCATTATAATACGTATGTTTTACATGATTTCAAAATTTTGTTGACCTTTCCGAAACTTCTAAGTTCCAAAAAATCCAAGTCTTTGTTTCAGAAGTTGCAAATCGAAAGTAAAGAAAAACGAGTGAAAAGAAACTGCAATACGTATTATAAAATGAAGTAGATGCTATTGATTTTGTTACGTGTTGCTATTTTATGTTATATTTTGTTTAGAAACTGTCCAAAACGGGAGTGCGTATATTTTTGAAGGCAAGTCAATATATTCGGCAGTCGTCACCTGTCATTCGCAGTGACAATATGAGTACGACAGCGGACGAGAGCGGAACACTATTCTTTTTGTAAGGACACTGTCAACCCTGGACAGTCAGATACAAAACTTGCACAACTAAAACTTGAGGGTAAAAATAGAGTTTGTATTTTTTAATGACATGTAGCGAGATAATTACTGAATCTATGTTTTTGTAACGTACAGTCAACGTCAAAGATATCATTACAGTTTATGCGCCAAAATATACATACACGACCTTAATGTCAAGGCAATAAAGTTGTGTAAACATATATTTGGCGCCTAAACCGTAATGATATCTTTGACGTCGACGTACAAATATAAAATTACCAATATTTTATCTTAACTCTGTACTAATTTTTTATCAAATTACACTTTCGGTCAAAAAATACGAGTCGGGTGTAAATTTTTACAAAAAAATACCGTAAACACGCTGATTTCAACTAGATTTTGCCATCGCATCCAAAAAACATCAAATTTTATCGTCAGATAACTCAGTGGATATAGAAATAGCAAGTATTGATTAGAAAGCCCCTGTTTTCATACATTTTTGGCAGTATTATAAAACACTGTAAAATAATGCCTGTACAAAATGATCCAACGACCATTTTATTTATTTATTTGATTCTTTAATTACCTAATTCAAGAAAATTACAATATAATCTGGTATCAAAAAGGATTCTATTGAAATCAGCCCGTTAGGAGTATTTTCTAATACATATGGATATATGTATTACGTTTTTTGTATAGGTAGAATTTCTGAACGGGCTGATTTCAAAGATCAGCCAATTTGCAGTTTTTTCTATGATGCACCTCACCCATATTTATTGACCGCGAGAGTATTATTATTTTCTTGCTTTTATGTAAATATTCCACATGTACCGAGAACTTCGGAATCTAATAGGTATTTATGACTATTATTTCAATACACTGCGTGCAATTTTTTCTCAAACTAGGTATTGATATTTTCATGGAACCAATTTGCCACACTCAAAAACTTCAGAACAGCCTTACGCTCCCGAGGTAGGAATTCGAAAGAAAGTTAAATGTACTCGTAACGCAATGCGCTTGACAGCTGCAGGTTGCACCTTGTTCCACATAGTTCAGGCACCCAGTTAGGTACTACGTGCAAGTGTGACAGCGCTTGCATGTATAATGTACAGTCAAGGGCATAATAGTACATTACTGCAGACGCCGGGTAGGTCCATTTCACGGCGAGGCATTTATAGTGCTTTTCTCAAACATATGCAATGAAATAAAAAATACGACAATAAAAAAAAACAGAATTTAGCTGTTTAGCCTGTTCATGAAAACCGACGCCAAAAAAATATTATCTCGAGGTCATCCGCCTGCAACGTCATACTTTAAAGCCTATTATGACGAACATAATGACAACATTTCATTGATTGTTTGAGAAAATATATATAAACAATTTCCTAATTCAGACTTCATGCTCATGACGTAAGTCAAAAAGTGTATACTTGTTTTTGCACTTGACTATATATAGCGATGTCGTTCACGCACCGTCGCGAGATGTGGAATTTTAACAAAATAATTCAAGCTTTTTTCAAAAATTCTAAAATAAATAAATATACAGGGTGTAACTAAAATGGTGATCAAGTTAAAGGCCAACTGAGTATCATACGTATTGATTACAAAGCAGTAGAAGGAAAAAAATATGCGCAATATACATAGTAGTATTAGTAGTGTTACTACTTAAAAATACAACAAAAAAAAACAATTTGAGGTGATCCACAAAAATAAAAAAAGATTTCTCAAAAATTTAATGATTTGAATACTACGCATCGCACCTATATCATCATGATTGATTCTCCATGCCGCCCTGAAAGCACGCAGTCTTGTTTCCCGCCGAGCGCTATATCGCGACAAATGGCGGAGATTCCATTTACTCCTCACACTAATCTCATCGAGAGGGGAGGGCTCGAGACACTTGTGTCTTTATAAGCCGAAATATCTATGATAATATATTGTACACTTAGGAAAGAGCAAAACCGTCGGAGATCGAGGAGATGTGGAGTAATATCCTCAATGAAACCTAACTTTAAATTACATCGTAACGCTTACGCATTACTTAATGTAATTTTTTTTTTAAATACTAATATAATAATACCTTCTTATACCTGTGTATCTGTTTACATACAATTGAATATAATTTTATTTTAAATTACCTAGCTTTGTACTACTCACATTTTTAAAAAAGTTCTGACTGGCGCAGTCGATAGGATATGAGACCAAATGCTTTTGACAGGAAAATGGCAGATTTTATTATAATTTTAACCAAAATTCTTAGAACAGGCTTTTTTTAACACGAATTCAGTTGTGGTGTATTTGAGTTACTTTCACATAATTTATTATTCTCATTCACTGCAATGACATTTTTTCATAAATGATCGTGTTTTTTATTTTAGAGACACACATTCTAATTTAGGTAAAAAGCTTATAAGTTGTAATATAACTTTTCAGTATATTGTATCCCTCACGTTTTAGGGTCACACTTTTAATAAAACAGTTGTGTGTCTGTCGCCGCAACTCAAACACCGCGAGCGTGTAACACCCTTCTGTCATGAAATGCAATAAAACTTCTCTTTGCCGCGTACCTTTTTGCCAAGCACCGTAATAAAATTATACGCACACATTTCATGTGCACCTTATTCTAAATACCTTCGATTTTACTAAAATTATATTTCGCTTGGGTTAAATATTCAACAGACTTCAAAAAAAGGAGGAAGGTATCAGTTCGACTATATAACTACCGACTCATTATCATCATATATTGATTTCATTATCATCATCATCATATCAGCCGAAAGACGTCCATTGCTGAACATAGGCCTCCCCCAAAGATTGTCACAATGACCGGTCCTGCGCCACCCGCATCCAGCGGACTCCTGCGACCTTCACCAGGTCATCGGTCCACCTTGTGGGGGGCCTACCTATGCTACGCCTTTCGGTACGTGGCCGCCACTCAATAACCTTCCCGCCCCAACGGCTATCGGTTCTACGCGCAACTTCCGACTCGGTGAACCGATTTTGACGATTCTTTTTTATTTGAAAGCTGATGCTCACCGATTAGTCCCATTAAAATTTTCTCCAGTTCTGACAATGGCATCTATGAGAAAACCATATACCTAAGTCATAAATTTGCATTAAGCATGTGCACTACAATTAGGTGAATAACTCAATATCACGCCAACCGATTTCGATTATTCTTCGGGATCTTGGAGAAATCGGGTTTTCTTAATTTTTTATTTGGTGATAATTAAAATCGAAAAAATATTGGACATGTTTCGCTCTAAACATAAAGAGCTTCCAGAAAAGCTCAGCCACATAAGATTAAATGGTTTCATCAACTATTTCGAAGCTTCTCACCGTATATCGACGAGACATTATTAAATAATGTCTTAGAATAAATTTTAGTCTGAGAGTAAATTGATTATTAGAGTCATAAGTACAGCGTTCGCGAAAACAGGCATCTTTCTTGTGGATATCGTGAAAATTAACGATTCTGGGACATACAAATTAGGTTTTGATCACATAGTTAATTTTTAAGAACCTAAAGCCACCTATCGGCTTGTATTCCTGTAACAAGAAAATTAGGGTTCTAGAGCCCTTAACTTTCATATGCCCACAGGAACATAAATTATACAAAAAATCTGTATGTCCCATTAACTAAAAGAAATCAAATCACAAGGATGTTTTATTTACCGAATAATAGAGCAATTAGTGAAATCCGTAATAGTCGAGCTGTGAGCGCTGCGTAATTGATTTGCGGCGGACGGCGCGACGCGGGCGGCTATAAAAATTAAATAAGCGACGCGCTGCGACGCTTCTCGTCATCACACGATACGGATTCGATACGATTGGTTCTAATTAATTTCCTCGATCACACTACAGGCAACTTGACAATGTATGTTCTTAGTAAATTCAATAATGGCATGAAATTAGCGATACAACCTACCCGATACTGATACTTAAATTAAACATACATGTAAGTTAAAGTGTTGATGAAATGGAATAAAAAAATGAAGAAAATAACTTTGGTGACATTAGTCAGAAATGATAAAAATATATATGCTAGAAATTACAATTTTGTGGTTGTTGTACAGTCGAGGAAAATGAATGTTTTTGCACTTTGCTGCTCAGGTTAATTTGGTTGTGTTGTATGTACTAAGCACGTCCAATTTAAAGTGAGCCATAAACAGCTAAACAATTTTGTCGACCGTACAACTTGATACGCATGTATTTAGTCTGCATGCAGACGTGCATATACATAATTACAATTTAAAAACTACTTAAAACACCGCTGTACATAAAATTATCGATTTCCAATTAAAAATAATAATAGAAGACATTATAACAAAGATAAAGAATATTATGTCAATTATAAATATTAGATATCATATACCAAAGAAAATAGTACCACGTTTACCAACACCTGAGGTGGAGTTTGTACTCAGGTCCTCAGCTTTTGCGACTGAAGCCTAAGCTATTGTAACATGGCTCATCACTTTAATAGTAAATTGGTAAGGATTGTAATTTAATATAAGAATAGCATTTTTTTTCTCGCCACGCTCTTGAGACGACAGTAACATCAGACGCCGAGTCATATCGTCGTGTGTCATGTCGTGTCGTATCGTGTCGTGTCGTATCGTGTAATGTCGATCGCTGCCGGCGCTAATGGGGCAACTTGTAGTTGTTATTGCTCCCTCGGGGGGACTTATCGCGATTGGCGCGCTATGCCGGGCTCTTTCTTCCACTACATGCGTCAATTTTATAACCAATTAGATCTAAATACTGGCAACATTAGTATTGCAATTAATTAACCAAGATTTCTATTAAATTGAACTATTACGAATACTGACTAATAGGTTATAGAAAGGGTGTTATCCAATGTTTAAAGTCGTAAATCTGAATAAACTGGATATTCGATTTTCTTTCATGCAACATTTAGTAAATCAGTAATTTTACATTTCATTGATCATTTTAAGTGCTTAAGGGGTCATGTACTTAAACTTAAAAAAATATAATATCATAAAACTGAACTGGTGCAATACAAAGATTCATACGCTGTAGATAAGAACACTGAGATTCATATTAATTACAATAAATACTGTTTAGACAGATACACAATACAATATGTCCACATCACCCATCATTGTTACTTGAATACTTCATCGAAACTGCATCAAATAACATCAACATTCATTAAACACAAAGTCAAGTGCATGAAAAATTAAAAAGAATCAATTGTGAGTGCTCTTTGTCCTCACCCTCCAGCGCATATGTCCCTCGCAATTTACCGGTCGATTAACACTAAAACACAACACCAACACAACACAAGCACAACTAATCCAATCACAGTCGCAATCATATTCAAATTCCGCCAATCAGCGCGTCGCGTTTTGGCGCGCAAATCTGACAGTTGTCATGCCGCCATTGCTTTTTTGCGCGACATTTGGCGCGGGCGGTTCTTGTTTTATTTCAATTGTTGCCGTTTTATTCAATCAGTGTGGCAAATAACATGTCACAAATATATTCGAGTGTTATTTTTATTAATTTATTTCGTTGTGTCAAGTTGCTCTCAACGCGACGTCTATTAGGGACATTACTTTATTTTATTTTGAACTTACAGTCCTCATTGATTTTATGAAATGCGACCATGGCTTTGTATTGCTTTCCGAAAAAATATCGTAAGCGTGTTGTTAAACCTATAAGATTTATCAAAATTATTTTATTGGTACGCATATTTCAAAATGCTTGTCAAAGAAGAAATTACAAGTCGTATGGAGTACGATTTGATGTTAATTTCTTTCCATTTTCTCGAGTAACAGCGTTGCCCCGCGCAATAAACCAGCCTAAAGTGAAGGCCAACTAAAAACAGTGACTCACAACAATAAAACACTAATTTATAAACGCCATTTGTGTAACTTTTAAACTCGCGACGAGAAAATTAAAATTACAGCGCCATCCATTCTGAAAGTTCCAACACTAAGTGTTAATATCACGCAGAACGCCGCTTAGACCACATCGCCACGCGGATATAGCCCTTAATACAAGCAAACAGGGTTTTAATGACACACTATCATACTAAGAAATTAGTTGGTTTGGCATAACTGTCAATACCTCGTATCTTATTCACTTGGCTTCATAAGTAGACCTAATTGTAAGAGCCTAGAGCTCATTTTATTCGAGTTGGCGTTTGTTTTAAGACATAGTGGAGGTTCTGGGATAAAATCGCGTGAGGGCTACTTATTAATGCCATAACAGGTCCCGACAAATGTCCACGTTAATTCTTGTTAATTTTGTTCATTGGCGAGTCGCTCCGATTAATGTTTGGACTTACTCGTAATGCTATAATGGTTACGTCCAATGCGGATTTGTTAATTAATGGCTATTTTTAGTACGGTTCAACTTAGTACTACTACACTCAAATTACTTTTTTAATTTTATATTGTGGTTTGCCTTCACCTTTTCATAGGTACATGTTTGTAGAAACATCCCGATATTTCTGCATCTATCTTTTGAAATATTGTCTTCTTATTCTTGTTCTCAGCTGGTATGTCTTCATAATCATACTAGAATGAATTGAAATAAATATCATTAACAAAACCATCAAAAAATTTTTACAAGTAATCACATATTGTGTACAGCTCGTTTACTGAACTATGAAAATAGCTGCTTTCCTTCATTTCACTCACCCGGCACCACAGAACTAAGATGACAAAGAACGATTGACAACGATTAAAAGCATAACCAAAAACGAAACGCCAGTGTGTGCGTAAATTTGTCTATGTGTGGTCAGGAATAGGGTTGCCTGTTACAACAGACCAATTATCTATCGATGTCCGACTGTTTTATCGACAACATGTAGCTATCATAGATATTCATTATCTTAGTTATTTTGCTATTAGGTTTAATCTTTAGTATGCGTTAGCGTCAAGCAATTCAAACAAGTTTTAACTTTGACGGCTATTTCATAAAGTCAATTGTACTGGAACAGATCTGCTGTACTAAGCATACGAAAAGCTAAATTTTGAACAGCTGTCAAAACGAACACAATAATAGTATAATGTGAATTAAGGGTAATGAATAAGAAATTGCGAACGAGTGTGAACATAAGCCTCTGGCGTAAGGTAAGGTATTTCGAGGATTTTCTCTGTCACTCGAACGAAGGCGTCAATAGAGTCAGAGAGACAAATCCTCGAAATTTACGAATTTCGTTATAACGGTAGGGCGGCTGTTCCGTCCAAATTTCCTAGTATTACCCTCTACAAATTTTTATTTCCCCGTCGGCATGAGATTCTGGTCCACTTATACCTACATACAATGTTTTTCATCACATTTGCGAGGAAATAAATTAATATAGTTACTTGCTCTCCACGTTGGCCCAACATGGGCTAATATACGAAACGCAACTATACAAATACAACAGAACGAGATGGGTAAGATTTTTGTTACTATTGATATGCCTAAAACGTCGCTCTAGACTCCGATGTAAGTTCTGTTTTAAAAATAACAGAATCGGAATCGAAGCGGATGTCTAATATAAAATGGAAGTTCCGCCCAAAGTTCACCAGAAGCAGAGAACGTGGCGAGAGTTTCCTGGTTAAAACACTCGCCACGTTCAGGATTCAATTTTAGAACAACTCACTTCGCTCGTCCAATAATAGAATCCCTTCTCTCGATCGTGTTGCCAAACGCAGGTAAAAAACAAATGTATGTGTACCCTCGTATAACAAATAACCATTAAACTTTATAAGAGCAACTATTCTTGCATACACGGTGTTTTTTATTTCCGTTAAATTGGACAGGTTACATGGGAAAAACAGAAGTCACTGGAGAGGAGTTATTACTGGAGAGGTCGGGAAATAAGGGCTAAGCGTGCTGCAAATAAATGGGTAAAAAGACTAAAAAGCCGCAAGCAAATACCTACTAATGACACTTCTATGACGTCATACGTAAAGTTAAAGAAAGAAAAGTATAGTTTGACAGTACGGTATTCTTTTCTATGACTGTCAAAATATAAGGAAAAAGTTTTGTGTTTCAGATGATTACACATTAATGAGACACATGTTCAGATTAATATGACAGGGTATATGTACACATATTTTTGATTGGTGAATCTGTTCAGATGCATATGTACTTTTCTATGCTCATATATTTATGAACTCGACTGTACCTACTGATACATAAATACGTATTCGGCCTGAAAACCCTCGTATCCCGGCTTCTGCAGTAATGTACTACTTATTCTTATTAATTCAATAACAGTAAGAATTAAGCCACTAGTTTCTAAGAGATATTAATTATATTTAAACTAGATAACTTCATATTTTAAAGACAAACGGGTCTTAATCGCGTAAACTTACGTTTAATTATATCCTGACGTTTCGGGCATGACGTTACACCCGTGGTCGCAGGCAGACTGGCGAGAGAATGTATCAACACCTTCGAGCTGCGCGGGTTTTTCGAACTACCCGCACTTGATCTTGATTATTCACTTCTAGGCTAGGGTTGTCACTAGGTCTACACACAACACTCACAACATCCAAAGGCTTTAAAATGGATGTTTCACCACGCTTACATTTGTAAATCACGGGATTCCACGCGGACGAGATTCCTTGCCCCTCATTTTGATTAAAATTCCGATGTTTCTTAATTTCTATAGCTTCACGTACTTTTCGGCTATGATGTATACGCTCGGTTGAGAGGACTTTCGGGTTATGGAGCTCAATCCAGTGGTTAGGTCCGGACTCCAACAAATGCTCGGCCACAGCAGACTTATTAGTTTGACGCTTTTTAACAGCCGTGATATGTTCCTTGACCCTTTCCGCTATGGTGCGTTTGGTTTCCCCAATATAGGAACTACCACAGCTACAATCAATCTTATAAACGCCCGGTGTGTGATAAGGTAAAACATCCTTAGGCGACCTTAGATGCCCTGCCACCTTTGATAACGGCATATAAACGGTAGGTATGGAATACTTATTCAAAAGCGTACCTATTTTGTCCGTTACACCCCTGACATAAGGCAAAAATGCTGGTCGCCTCGCAACATCTGGATGTTTCCTCCTCGGTGTTCGTCTGGGTTGCCGTCTGTTAATTATGTAGCCATTTCTCTTCAGAACCTCCTGAACGTGCGATAATTATCAAGTAAACTTAAACATCTAGGATGGTTGCGGAAAAAACGAGTGCGCGTAATAACATCGTTGTCATTTTTAATTAAGTGTCGCGATTCGAACGTGCTACCTACATGTGTAAGACTAAAGCCGCGTAAGGATATACCGTTTTCTGCAAAAATTCTAAGTGCTGCAAGTATCCGCCTATTAAAACAGCAAATAAGGAATCATTTCGCGGACTTGGACAGAGTGCAGTGCGGTTATACGGGTTGCATAGTGCGTGTAGTGCAGTGTTATCACGTAGTGATTTTGATTTGTGGGATCGGATTACCTTCGAACAAGCGGAACGTATTTTTTATTATAGAAGTGAGGTACATGACAAAAAATACGAAAAGTTGCTGTATCGATATGGAAATAACGAGACTGCGGGTGGAAATCGTCGTGATAAAGTCACCTCCACGGTGATTAATTTATCGACCACTGTCATTGAAAAAGCGACCGTCAGTATACTGGAAAAAGGGTTCAATTTCGCTTTGACACCCAAGCGGATTCCATATGAGACCACGATCTGTAGTGTTGAGGAGGCAATAATGCGTAACAGGGTTCCGTCTAGCGATGCCGAGGTTCTTAGACAGGATGTTGCGGTTATTTTGCGAAAGGCTACACTACCGAAGAGTAATGTTACTGCAGATGAGCGATCAGCCCTGAGGAACTTGAAAGCGAATGAGAATATACTGGTTCTGAAGGCTGACAAAGGGAACGCCACTGTGGTCATGAACTCGATAGACTATGACGCTAAGATTCGGGATTTATTGAGTGACACTAGCGTCTATAAGTCTGTCTCATATGATCCCACTGCCAGAGTTACGCGTCGGATTAGGGCTGTCATCAGGGACTATGAGGTGTTATTTCAAGAAGACGTCTTTAACCACTTGTACAAGCCTAAAACAGTGCAACCACCGAAATTGTACGGGTTACCGAAAGTACACAAACCAAACGTGCCTTTGCGACCAATCGTAAGTCAAATCGCCTCACCTACCTATGATCTGGCAAAGCATGTTGCATAGGTGTTGCAGCCGCTTGTGGGAAACACGTCGTCTTTCGTGAAGGATTCCCGTCACTTTATAGACATTCTTAAGGACATAACGTTGGAACCAGGAGACTTAATGGTGAGTTTCGATGTTGAGTCACTTTTCACCAATGTTCCGGTTAAACAGTGTCTAGAAGTAGTTCGAAAGAGGCTTGCTGACAATGAGATAGTGAGTTCTGTCATGGTTTTGCTCCGGAATTGTTTAGAAGGGAGCTACTTTTTATATCGAGGGGGGCATTATCTCCAGATCGACGGAGTTGCTATGGGTAGCCCTGTGGCACCGGTTTTAGCAAATATCTGGATGGAGCATTTCGAGTCCAGCATAGATCTGCAACCATGGGCAGTGAAATTATGGAAGCGGTATGTCGATGATGTCTTCTGCGTTATGAGAGGTGGCAAGCATGAAGTTGAGCAATTACTCCAGTATCTCAATTCCATTCATACTAAAGTCAAATTCACATATGAATTGGAATCGGAGCGTAGTTTGCCTTTTCTGGACGTGAAGGTGATAGGTCGAGATGATGGTTCTTTGGCGCACACTGTCTATAGGAAGCCCACACACACAGACAGGTATTTGAACGCTCTGTCTCACCACCACCCCCGGCAGCTTCAGTCTGTGGTTAATTCTCTAAAGAACAGAGCACATGACCTTTGTGACCCTGAATTTCTGGAAATTGAGTTATCGCACGTTCAGGAGGTTCTGAAGAGAAATGGCTACATAATGAACAGACGGCAACCCAGACGAACACCGAGGAGGAAACATCCAGATGTTGCGAGGCGACCAGCATTTTTGCCTTATGTCAGGGGTGTAACGGACAAAATAGGTACGCTTTTGAATAAGTATTCCATACCTACCGTTTATATGCCGTTATCAAAGGTGGCAGGGCATCTAAGGTCGCCTAAGGATGTTTTACCTTATCACACACCGGGCGTTTATAAGATTGATTGTAGCTGTGGTAGTTCCTATATTGGGGAAACCAAACGCACCATAGCGGAAAGGGTCAAGGAACATATCACGGCTGTTAAAAAGCGTCAAACTAATAAGTCTGCTGTGGCCGAGCATTTGTTGGAGTCCGGACCTAACCACTGGATTGAGCTCCATAACCCGAAAGTCCTCTCAACCGAGCGTATACATCATAGCCGAAAAGTACGTGAAGCTATAGAAATTAAGAAACATCGGAATTTTAATCAAAATGAGGGGCAAGGAATCTCGTCCGCGTGGAATCCCGTGATTTACAAATGTAAGCGTGGTGAAACATCCATTTTAAAGCCTTTGGATGTTGTGAGTGTTGTGTGTAGACCTAGTGACAACCCTAGCCTAGAAGTGAATAATCAAGATCAAGTGCGGGTAGTTCGAAAAACCCGCGCAGCTCGAAGGTGTTGATACATTCTCTCGCCAGTCTGCCTGCGACCACGGGTGTAACGTCATGCCCGAAACGTCAGGATATAATTAAACGTAAGTTTACGCGATTAAGACCCGTTTGTCTTTAAAATATGAGTGATAATCGTGAAAGTTTAAATCAATAGATAACTTCACTTAAATTTAACGGAAAAAACACACTAGTATAACACAAAAAAAAACACAAAACATAATAAGGTCCTTTAAGTTATTTAAATACACATTTGTGTTCAAAATCTAGTATCATGACAGCATTGTAAGAAATAGACTGATTGGGTACGTTTATCGAACAAATATCGATATTGGTAGTTCAATATTTAGTCGAGCTCTAGCGTAGCGTAACAATTTATATTTTTTACACAAAATATCCTTTAATATTAACTATTGTGATTAATTATTAGCTTACAGTGATAGAATAACTAACAATTAATGCTACAATTTGATAATTCACACAATTAATGCTACTAAATAGACAAAATATCGTTTGAAAACAATCAACCGGCACATCATATTTACCTGTGAAACGAGTGTTTGTCGTTATTTCTGTAGTGGGAAACAAGGCAATCATTTACACAACACGACACCATATTGATTTCATGATCTGTATAAATTCCTTCTTATAAGTTTTAATTATAAAATCACTTTTAAAATATCAATCTCCGTCGACCAGGCTGATACGGCTGATATGTCACTTCGAAAGTGGTTATGCTTTTGGGATTGTTGTCTATCTTTTTCGCACTCGTGCAATACTCATATAACTGGTGGCTTCCCTTTCACACGCTTCCTTTCTCTATTAAGCGCTAGCGCGGATTCTAACTTTATGCCCGGCACCGAAATAAAACGCGTCGCGTGACAATGTCAGACAGCGCGCTGTACCGACGACCGACGACAGTCGAGAGCGTTTACGATCAAGCGCCGACCTCGGTAATTGATGCGCCATCATATTAAACTGCTTACGGGCTGTAACTCGGTGGCGACACTAACAAAACTTGTGTGTTCCCATCGGGGGAATAGTGTCGTGAATAGTCTCGATGACCAGTTTAAAGAAATCCCCAGGTGGCTTATGATGGTCACGGATTTGCAGTTCGTGCTATTTGTCGCTGAACAGAACCTGGTAATAACGACAAACGGGTAAACACGGGATCATAAGCCTATAGGCCTTTAAGTACTGCCCCTCTAGACACTGACTGTGACCTATGCTGATAGATAATGCGAGATAATTATCTGAAGACAATATGAGTTTTTTGTGGCTCTAATTGCTTTTACATAATTTGCTTTTTACGCATCTCGTACGAGTGAGAGGTATTATCAATCTCAACGTCACATCACATCATCAGCCTTTCTCAGTCCCCTGCTAGACGTCGGTCTCTTCTTCACTTAGCGTATAGACAAATAAGAAGGTAAATGCCCATAATCGCCATGCTGACCACTCAGACCACTCACTTGACCATTCAGGTCAGTGTCACTTTAATCCCTTAGTCGTCTCTTACGACATCCGCGGGAAGAGTTGGGGTGGTGACAAATGTATTCTTACTGCCGTTTCCACACGGCACAATCTCAACAAAACTCAAGAAAAAATTGTAAGCAGATTTGATAATAATAAAGATTATTGATGGTCAAAAATTGTTTTTATTAGCTTGTTGCCATATAACCATGACTACTCTTTATTGTAACAATCAAATCGCAGGAGATCCCGACAAACATAGTGGCCACTATGAACACTTAAAACCGGCAAAAATTGCGACGATCCAGGACAGTCAGTTCTGAGTAAAAGGGCCGACACCAAATGATTGGACTATTGCTAGGAAAAGAGAGACATATGAGTCAATAATTAGAGTGCGTTCATATGTCAGTTGGTCTAGGCTTTCAATTTTCGTTAAGCGTTTGGAATAATCTGAATCACGATTCTAGACAATCGTATAGATTCCAACTACCTCCAAACGACATCATGTTCTATACAACTCCAGCTAAAGGACAATTTCGAAGCTCCAATATTTGTGGTGTCAAATTGTAGTGTGAAATGATATATTCAGGGGAGCGCTCGCGTGCCGGGTTCGATTCCCGGCAGACATGCACGGCTGTCAAACGTATTAAATTTGCTGGAGTAATATACGGGGTGAGCTGATTCGGAAAGTTTGGAACAACGTCGTTTGGAACACGGTAACAAGTTCCAAGAGTCGCTGTTGAGGCAATGACTCGTTGTCGTGTCGAGACCAGTCTCTTGTTTTTATTGTAATGATACCATCGTGTGTATTGGCTCCGTCAGCTACTTACTCCAACTACATACTAAGGCATGGTTGGCTCTAAGTATCTTCTAATAGCACAGTGATAAACTTCAGCTGCGTGGAATTAATTTTGTGTAACTAGAATCGCGACTAAGAAAAAAACGACAATGGCATTAGCATCGAATAATCAGTATACAGTATAGTATTGGCCGTGTGGTGACGGCAGAAAGAATACATTTGTCACCACCCCAACAACTCCTCCTGCGGGTGTCGTAAGAGTCGACTAAGGGATTGAAGTGTCACTGACCATATTTGATTAAAGATTGATGATGGGCAGCAGCGTCATCATAGTGGACACATTACTGCGATCGCCAATCCGCTTGCCCAGCGTGGCGATTATGGGCATTTACCTCCTAATGCTTCTATACGCATAGTTAATAGGAGAGGCCTACGTCCAGCAGTGGACTATCATAGGCTGATGATGATGATGAATCAGTATACACTCTTGGTCAAAGAATAAATTTATACGAGTCGGGCATAATTTTTGTAGAAAATATTCCAATTTAAGATATCACTCTTACTCAACTTGTTTGTCAGCCTCCGTAGCCTAGTTGGTAGTGACCCTGCCTACGAAGCTGGAAGTTCCGGGTTTGAATCCCGGCGAGGGCATTTTTTGTGTATTTATCTACTTAAATACATAGACAGCCATGACCAAGGAACAAACATTTGTGATATAAATAAATACACAAAGAATGCCCTCGCCGGGATTCAAACCCGGAACCTCCAGCTTCGTTTACATATAGATACAGGGTGGTCCAAACCTTGACGTCAAAAATTTTTTTTTAGGTTCCCTACGTCATGGGCTATCAGAATATACCCCATGTATGTTAGCCGATTTTTTGTAGTTTTCGAGTTATGAATTTTTGAAAAAAATTTTTTTGAGAAATTCTGGAATGAAGAAATTTATTGTTAAAAAAAACTATTGGGTTATTTTAATATTTTCTTTTTGTAAAAGTATTACTACAGATAAAACATTTACTGACAAAAAAATTAGCGTCCTCACTTTGATACAAGTAGGGTAAAAAATACCAAATTCGAAATTTTACGTTAAAAATGCATCAAAATAGCATTAATGTACGTAAATAAAAAAAATTAAACATATCTCAAGGGTATTTGGTAATGTAAAGACTGCCCTAGACCTTAAACCTTCGTAAAAGCAAAAAAAAAGTGATACTTAATAATGAGGATTTTTCGGAGTAGTCGGTCAAATAAACTTAAAAAAGCTTAAAATTTTAAAGTAGTAAAAAATTACTTGAATAACTACACAAATTGAGTTTTCGTGGTATTTTCTGTCTTTGTTTGTTGATAAGAACAACAAAAGAGACGAAATTTCACTTTATTTTTAAATAAAAAATTTTGAAGTTTTTTTTTAATTTTATTTGACCGACTACTCCGAAAAATCCTCATTATTAAGTATCACTTTTTTTTTTCTTTTACGAAAGTTTAAGGTCTAGGGCAGTCTTTACATTACCAAAAATCCTTGGGATATGTTTTATTTTTTTTATTTACGTACATTAATGCTATTTTGATGCGTTTTTAGCGTAAAATTTTGTATTTTGTATTTTTTTATTCTACTTGTATGAAAGTGAGGACGCTAATTTTTTTGTCAGTAAATGCTTTATTTGTAGTAATACTTTTACAAAAAGAAACCAGTTAAAAAACCTAACAGTTTTTTTTTTATTATTAAATTTCTTCATACCAGAATTTCTCAAAAAAAAATTTCAAAAATTCATAACTCGAAAACTACAAAAAATCGGCTAACATACATGGGGTATATTTTGATAGCTCATGACATGAGGAATCTAAAAAAAATTTTTTGACGTCAAGGTTTGGACCACCCTGTATATGTATCTATCTATTATATATATCGTCGCCTGGTACCCACATCACAAGCCTTAATTGAGCTTACCGTAGGACTAGGTCGATTTGTGTAAGATGTCCCAAGATATTTATTTATTTAATTTGGGTTTTATTTAGCACTCTTGTTACTAGTTAGGTACAACTTTATAGACGTCACAAACGGAAAGACATACATTTATACAATACATACGTACATATAATAAATTCCTTCCTTATTAACAAATATTTCTAAAGCTGGATATAACATTGAAAATATGTATATTCACCTTCCTTGTCATTCTTATTATCCTTCTGAACGAACTACTCACTACCCACTAGCTTCTGCACTGTAAAATCAACAAAATTACTATTCAAATCAAGTTTGCTCGACTCAAGTGTCACCAAACCAAGTTCGCAGCGCCAAACCACCCATTACCCACTTAGAGACGATGAAGTCAGAATTGTGCGGCAATAGTGTCGTGCGCGTCGCGAGTCTGTGTCGTGTCGTTGTCGTGTCGTCGCGTTATTTACGACGTTTGTGCAGGGTTGTCACATCCGTAAAAACGTGTGTAGTTTTGGAGATTATATTTAATAATCAATTTAAACGAGTGTCACATTTATTGATTTGTGTAAGATGTCCCAAGATATTTATTTATTATTATTTATTTATTATATTTATTTATTGACTTTTAGGCTAAAATGTTTTATAAGGTTGTGTGCTAAATGTAGAAACTGTTTTCTGCAAGTGTCATACTTTTATGGCGAGGTCGTTTTCATTCGTATCTGTATAAGTTTTTTTATACATTATGGTATTTTATACTGCAGTACAGATCGATTCATTTGTGTAAAGGAAAAAAAAATGATCTACCGCTATTTGACTTTATGACGAAAAGTGGTAGACAGCATTTTTTATTGACTCTACATACATTAAATTAGGTACAATCTTTTTTCAAACGCGTTTATCATTAAGACAAGCTTAATTTTTCATGGTATATGAGCGCCTGTGACCCGAGATTGTATCTAATTCATTTATTTCTAATGTAAGTCGCCTAGTATTTCTATGAGTAGTATGTAACTAGCAACTAACAAGCCAAACTCGGTCTGAACTCGTGTTAGCGTAAAATCGCAAGTGTTAGTTCGACACGAATGCCTCAATTAGCCGGTAATTGGGTTAAAAAGTTGACTGCGGCCGTAAACCCGGCGGTGGCAGCCCTGGGCGTGAGCGATGGTGTCGGCCCGTGCCATGAGCTTGGCCAACGTTCGATGGACTGGCCAAACGTTGGGCCAGTGTTGGTGCCACGCGTATACGAGTAGTATGAGGACTAACAGTTATCCGGATTACTATTCCTCGTTATATAAGCCAAAGTTTTTCTTGATTTCTGGCACTGCTTATAAAAATTACAAGTGCCGTAAATAATTATTTATGCCGTGTTGACATCACATGTTTCTTACATTACACGGCGGAAGTATCTAAGGTATACTGAAAAGATTCATCTTTTAGTCCACACCATAATTTGTTTGAATTATAGAAGATGATTTATTTACTTCCACGCTCTGTGGTCTAGCTGTCTCAACAGAGACAATGCTATGATTTACTCTTAGTGCTTAAAAACATTGTATAATATTTATTTCGTAAATTTGTCTATATATAGTGCTTATCTTGATTCTTGACCAACGTTGGAGCCAATACACAAATGTGGAAATATGATAACTATTATGACAAGTGTAGTTTACGACGTGAATTTGATATTGCACGCTTCTATGAAAATAGGAAACTATGTAAATGTATCTCTGTTCAGCGTATAATACGAGTATGTATTTTCTGTCCATAAATATCATCATCATACATCATATACCTTATGGAATAATTAGAGAAAAACTCCTGTTCCGTCATCACATTTGAAACCCTTGATGTGCCCTGAGTCTTATGGAGACTGTTCGTATCACTGATATTTGAACTTTCACTTTTAACCAATTTGTACTAAAGCGTATAACAGTAGTTCGACACCGTAAACTAACAACCCTTTTTCCACTCTTCCAGGTGTGGTTCCAGAACCGTCGCGCGAAGTGGCGGCGCCAGGAGAAGATGGAGGCAGCACGACTCGGGCTGTCAGAATACGGCTGCGGCGGCGGCGTTCCGCGGCTAGGCGGGCTAGGGCTGCCGGTAGACCCCTGGCTGGCGCCTCCCCTGCTCACAGCACTGCCAGGTGAGCTTAGGCCACGTATTGAAATAAGCGGTGGTGACGTCCCGTCACTAGAAATCCTGAGGCCGCTTGTGGACTCCTGGCTCGCATAGCTGTTTCTCACGGCACTGCGAGTTTAAACCTGTTTTCGGAATAGGCTGTGTGGCTGTGACACGAGAACAGGCGGGCTTAGATCCCTGACTGGCACTTCCTCTGCTCACCGCACTTTCAGGTGAGGTAAATCGGCGGTACCTTCCCTTGACTAAGAGGCCTGGGGCTGCCTATAAATTCCTGGCTGGTGCCTTCCCTTCTCACTCTCAGATGAGCTTGTACGAGGTGGCAAAATAAAGTTGTCAGAGTACGGTTGCAAAGGTATTCTCCAACTAAGTGGGTAAGGGTCGCCTCTGAAGTATTGAGAAAAATTCAG
Organism: Thaumatotibia leucotreta; assembly: GCA_025490895.1. Taxonomy (NCBI): domain Eukaryota; kingdom Metazoa; phylum Arthropoda; class Insecta; order Lepidoptera; family Tortricidae; genus Thaumatotibia; species Thaumatotibia leucotreta. The sequence continues at coordinate 21,279 of JALPQI010008291.1, forward strand.
TAATGAACTATAATCAGTGCTTTTCAAATAACAATTGTCTCTCCCAACACATGCAACTTTTTACTTACCGGCTGACTCTACCTCCTGGTTCATTTGCCACGACTATTTCTTGATTTTTTTTTTATATTTGACAATAAGTATTCGCCGTGTGTTATAATACATTTCTCACCAGCTCCTCCTGCGGGTGTCGTATAAGTCGACTAAGGGATTGAAGTGTCACTGACCATTCTTTGATAAAAGATTGATGATGGGGTAGCAGCGTCATCATAGTGGACACATTACTGCGATTGCCAATCCGCTTGCCCAGCGTGGCGATTATGGGTATTTATCTCCTAATGCGTCTATACGCATAGTTAATAAGAAAGGCCTACGTCCAGCAGTGGACTAACATAGGCTGAAGAGATGTATGTGTGATGTATATGGGCGTTTTCACAAACCGTTGTTGAAATCACCTTGTTATTGAATTCGGACAAGTTTGGGCTTGTTCTACCCAGGACCACGAGCTCTTTCGATTTTAATAGGAGAAAAAATATGTCACATAATTTTCATACAGTTTTCATTCTTTCCATTACTCTACAGCCTTTGAACATGTATGAAAAAACGGTATCGTAATGGAATAAACATTTTTTTTCTCCTATTAAAATCGAAAGAGCTCGTGATCCTGAGTAGAACAAGCTCAAAGTCTAAATTAAATAACAAGGTGATTTCAACAATCGTTTGTGAAAACGCCCATATTTGACCTTGAGTCTGATCTAATTCCTTCCCCGCAGGATTCCTGAGCCACCCCCCCCTCCGGCTACCCGAGCTACCTGACGCCGCCGGCGCCGGCGCCCGCGCCCCCCGACCCGCGCTCCTCCTCCATCGCCGCGCTGCGCATGAAGGCCAAGGAACACGTCGAGTCCCTCAAGGGATTGCAGATGGTGTGAACTAACTGTAGGCAGACATGAGAAGTGTTGGGGCCTCAGCAACAGATGGCGCTTGTGGAAGTAGCTGTGGGCAGATACTAAGTCGGAAAGTGTAGCCACGATAACAGATGGCGTTGTATAGACAAATTACGGAGAGCATGGAATTGCATATTATGCATACTACTATTATGTAGTAGTATTTTTTTTTATTTACTCTTGTACTGACATCATTTTCCTTCCAATTATAACTGTAAGGACATAAGGTCCCCCTATATTACAACTATAACTTTTCATAATGCTACTAATAATCACTTCAAACAACCAACTTCAACCGATTTCTCCAAGATCCTATCATCTCTATCGTTAGTTTCCTATCATCAAATCCTACTTTCTGAATGCAAATTTTTGTAAATGAATGAAAATTACCAAAGGCGCCATACATGTACCTATAACATTTGAAGAGATGCCTCGATTTCTCCAAGATCCCATCATCAGACCCCAACTTGGTGCCAACGGTACCATCTAGGGGTTATACAGGTTCGATCACAAAAAAAATCGGTCAGGATTCTCGGAGATATCGTGTAACATACATACAACAAAAAAACAGTCGAATTGAGAACCTCCTCCTTTTTTTCAAGTCGGTTAAAAAAAGAAATTCCTAGCTATAATTATAATTAAAACTTACGTATGTGTGTGTAAGTCACAACGCGCGACATGTTTCGGAGAGCCTAGGTCTCCATTATCAAGCACTGAGCCCGCGTTCTCGCCAGGCGACTCGCGAGCGCGGCGCGTACTGAATTCCTAGATCTCGATAATTCATCTATACGATCATCTACGTCAGTTTATATGTGGCTATTTTGCTTTAATTTAAATCTGAACACGATCGAATTCTGTTATATTATACAAAAGTCAAATTCGCTTATAGAATTCATTCGTTGGCAAGATTAAACTAAGACAGATTTAAAGTTTTCATTATCCTTAAAATATTATTTTGAAAACACATTACTATTGACATTATTTTTAACTATAGTCATTTAAACAGGACATTGATAAATTACTCCTACAATGAACAGCAGGAAAAGTTAGCTGGAAATGCTGGTAGAGTTGAAACAGGTTAGTTTAATATCAGGGTGAAGAGTTCCTTTAAAATAATTTATAACGTAACTGACAAATTCCTTATTATCCGAGAAAAACTTGATTTCATATGGTAGTCAGTAACTTTCTTATACAGTTACCATCATGTATTTACATCGGAGAGAAGGTAAAATGTCACTTAATTCTTGCACAAATTGACCACGTACCTAAATGTCCTGATTTTTATTCAGCTGGTATTTTATACATCATTAAGGTACCGTACCGGCCTCGTAAAAATTCTGTCAGTATTGTAACAATTAACATGTGGTCAATATTGTGACACCATTTGACCGAACGAGTGTAAATAGAGCCCACGATAGTAGATACAAACAGTGTGATGATTTTATTTACATAATCAAAGACCAACTCTTCGAAGTTGTTTTTAACCAAAATCTTAATTCTGCTGGAGCAAATACTACCAGCTACATCGAGCTTATCACAATTTTAATAACTATATCGTATTTTCTATTTTATAGAGTACTTTTGAAAAACAGATTTCTCACCATTGACTGTTTGATTCAAGTGACAGTATTCTGTAATGGTAAGACTTGCGTGATGAAAGCAATACTATGTCTATGTTTATATGTTTAATGCTCGGCGCTGTACATAATATAGGAGCAGTCAATAAATAACGTATTACCTTAGTTATTGTACATTTCCTCTTTTTATGTAACACCTGCACAACCCAAGGATCCAATATAGGTAATCATTTAAATATTCGGTTTGATTTGCCTAATTAGGGTCGTTTTCAAAAATATTATACATAATTAAGGGCTTCATAAACACGAAAATCATCATCATGTTTTGTTTTCATAAAGTCCATAACTAAGTTTTTTTTTGCAATGGACCATAGTTGCCGATTTCTAAAAATGACTTTTTCACAGTTATAGATTAATCCTTATTAATATGAGGGCGAGTCTTACCCATTTTTCCGAGTCTTAATGTCATATATGTAAGGCTAATTTCTAAACTGTCAAATGTTCATTCTTAAGGTGCATTCAAACCAAAAGAGCATTCGCTGTTCTATCCCCCGTTCTACGAAATCAACTAATCACGTTTTGTGTAACGATCGAATTTCGTAGAGTGGGGGTTAGAATAGCGAATGCTCTTTTGGTTTGAATGCACGTTCAGAAATCGGCAACAATAGTGTTCAAACTAAATTTAAATTGTATTGTATTTGCACATACCACATTTTAGGTTATTGTTTCGATAATTGAAAAGACCGTGGGTCCGTGGCTAGTTTGTTTAATGAACGGTACCAATTATTTCGGATAATCGAGTTGTTACTGTAAAATTTACTGGCTTCTTTTTTTGTATGGGTTGTGAAGGTTTAGATGTGGTCAGTTGATAGAGTGTACTGTAAATAATGTTTGTAATAATTGTACATTTACCATAAGAGTAGGCACCTATTTATATTGCATAAATAAATATTATTTAAGAACTGTATACCGAGATAGAAGTTTAATTGTGTTCACAATTATCACATATTTGAATTTAACGTTGTTTGATTGTACCTAATAATTACATGTTTCTGAGGGTGTGACAACTGCCAGAATAATAAATTAACTGTTAATATCAATAGTATGTATAATTATCGCCACATGACTTCTTTAAGTACATATTTTTAGATCGTAAGTAAGATTTTCCGCTCTTTATAAGGGGAATGCTCCAATGTTTGACATTGTTCCAATACTTGACACCGACATAAACATGATCAGGAATGAAAGAACGAAGGGATTATTTGTTCACTATAGAGGCAATGTCGACAATTGGGGGTGTACCCTACGTTTGTATGATTACCGACTAAGAACTATTTGCTCACTTCACTCCACTGTTTCCCTACTTGTAAATATTGAAACTAAGTAATTTAATGTTAGATTATTATTTATGAGTGTATATATCGGTGTATGTAGGTATAAATACAATAATATAGCATAAGGAAAATATCAAATATAGTACGAGAGATTAATAAATAAATGTGTTCTTATAACAATGGTTTTGATTTTTTTTACGTTCCCGTATTTTATGTGCGTGACCATTATTATCTACGATACTTAAATATCAAGGAAGAAATCAAATTATTTACGAATAATTTCTTGAACACCAGATCTCCGGTCCTTATTAAATACTTGTTCAAATCCGCAATAATAATTTTACAACGAATGCCGTAAAAAGTGTGCCACACATCTGAGCTAAAGCTAAAGTCGTATCGGTGTGTATCATAATAATATTACTCATATTAGATATTTCTGGCGAATGTGCAAACTTCAATAACTTCAACATAATATAATTTAATTCGATTATCATGGCACACATTTTAAGCAGGACCACGATTTTGAATCCCGTGAAATTGGGAAGTTTGCCTGTAAGTATGTTTTAAAAGATACTATAGGGTCCCTCAATTCGAAGTAGGCAGGGTGCTACGAACCGTAGCCGTAGCAGCGCGCGTCCGCTACGTCGTAGCTCAGCACGATGTACTAGGTACAGGATGCGTAGCCAAGATGCCAAACACTAACGCACAGTCGCGAGCGAAACGCAACTGTCCTTGTCACACTAATACAAAAGAGAGAGAAACGCTACGATGAGCGAATGAGCGTTAGCGATTGCCAACTTCGCTACACACTTAGTTCAGAACAATTTTGTTGGAAGTGTTATTTAACACAACGTTAATGACAATAAGTAATATTAACATTAGACGTCGCATTAATTAACGCATTAGAAGGCACGAGAAGTACGCATTATATGCTAACAGCGGTGACGGGACGTCAAACTTGTCAGCCTCCGTAGCCTAGTTGGTAGTGAGCCTGCCTAAGAAGCTGGTGGTTCCGGGTTCGAATCCCGGCGAGGGCATTATCTGTGTATTTATTTATCACAAATATTTGTTCCTTGGTCATGGTTGTCTATGTATTTAAGTATCTATATGTATCTATCTATTATATATATCGTCGCTTGGTACCCACATCACAAGTCTTAATTGAGCTTACCGTGGGACTAGGTCGATTTGTGTAAGATGTCCCAAGATATTCATTTATTTATTTTAATTCCGGGGATATCCACTAATTTAAAATGAGGTAAGGGTTTGCGAGAACAGTTGGTATACGAATGGGAGGCCATCCATACTCACGGGTAACCGGTGAAGTCTATGTCCAGCGGTGAACTGAAATAAAGTGGACTGATGAGAGTCATATCTTCAACAATTATTTCTCTGGGAACCACCTGCCCGGCATAACTAAACCATGAAATGATTTGTTGACACGCTTTATTTTCAGACCTAACCTAGCAAAGCGCACTCACATATGGAGGGTCCACGGAAAGAGCATTTCTAGTTAATTCAAATTACAGAAAGAAAAACCACCTTACCTTTAACAGAATAATGTGTGAATTCTCCCGGATTTTTTAAAGTATTTTATTTTATTTTATTAGCAAAACAAACAGAGTAAAATGTACACAATATTTTCTTATGCTTAATTATTATTTGATAAACATGCATTTTCCTCCTTAACCGTCCTCACTGAATACATATTATTATGTTGAGTTTACAAACTAAACCATAACAAACCAAAATATAACTAATACTAACATAATACTAAAAGGTATTTGTCACAAGTTTCTCTATAGAGAAATATAGGCTTGAAATTGCAGAACTAGACTACTTATTAGGATATACATCTATGGATATGATAAAGGCCTTAAAAAAGCATGTTGTTTGGACATGTTTTTTCCGTGGACCCTTCATATGAAGGACAACAATGGTATCGTGATATAGATGATAATATAACTTTAAAATAGTGGCGACATAATTAGTGTAATCATCATCGCCATAAGCTTTTTTAGGCCACTGCTGCCGCCTCTTCTACATGTGCGTACGAGTAGAAGGCAATGCCCATAATCGGTACACTAGTCGACTCTTTCGGCATTGGCACCTACGAAAGGAAAGAGTAAAACCAAAACGTTACCAAAACATTAGTTAAATCCCATCAACTTGACAGTTTATTCGGATTAGCTAGTGCTACTACTACTAGCTACTGCGACGATGAGCGAAGTAGTTTGTTTAGATTATAAAAAGACAAAATGAGAATTATAGTAAGTTTTTTTGTAAGCAACTACTGTTGCCCATGAACACCAGTGACACCAGCTGGGTCACAAGTGCGTTGCTCGCCTTTCAAATCGACAGTACCACAACCACAGTATAACAAATAGTACGAACGTGCGGTACTAACTTTTATTTTCAAATTTTGAATTTCTATAGCCATAATAAAAATGCATGCTTATCGTCCCATCAGCCATGTAAACTCGTAAACCAACTGCGCAATAAGCAAAACAGTTTAATACAACTTGGACAAATCGGCCCACACACGCGACCAGATTAATTGTAATCTTATGCACTCGTCGCCAGACACGAAAGGTCGTAACTGCAATGAAAATATTAGTGCTTTACGACGTTTTGGGATATGGACTTGGTCGTCGCAGCAATTATCATTAGTAGTTTAGCAATTAGGGAGTTAATTAAATATTATAATGATACGGCGATACCGTGGACCATGTAAAGCGATGAGCAATGGTTATGAAAAAGGTAATACGAAAAGAAATGCTCCATTTTAGCCCTGAACCCATATAGTAAAAAATCATATTCCCTTTAATACGACTTCTGTTTAAAAAGAACAGAAAAGTAAAAAAATCTACTTGCTTAAAAAAATCACAAACATACATAGGGGCTAAATACATTTACCTACTCTCCTTTTGGCAGTCGTGTAAAAAGATAAGATAATTATGAAAAATGGTACTATTGGTTTAACCATTATCCAGGTTTTTATCGCAACTGAGCAAAGAGACGTAGATGTTATAATTACGATTCAAACACAAACCTTAATAATCATACACTTTATTAAGAAATTTTACCAGTACTTCGAAATTACCTGTTTTTAAAAAAATATTTTTTTTTTAGTTTTGAATTTCATTGAATAGAAAAAGACTTGTAATTATGCCATGTTTTTTTTGTAAAATCTCTTAATGAGATTATATGTGGACGGTCACTCGACTCGCTTAACTAAGGTTTAGTTTTAAATTTTCCAGAATTTATTTTATTTGCTTATAAATGACACTTGCAACTTAATTATCTGTTCCCAATGACAGGTCACGGCACTCTCAGCGTTTGACAACTAAGATTTTCACACCTTACATTTACTATTACAAGGGAACAAAATGAATTGTACAGAACATTCTTTCTTTGGTAGGTATATGACATCTCATATTTATAAATTGTACAGAACATTTAAATATGTTTGAACTGCTCCCACTCCTACACTATATTTATATCCCTTTTCATAAAAGCACATACATTACGTACTGTATATCCCAACAATTTCTTTGGTCCTATGTTTTAAGTAATAAAAGCTCGTAAGTTAGTCCCGCTACTCGCCGCCAGGGGCGCTGTCGTCGGCGAATTTTTAATTACTCGGCGGGCGCGCCGCATTTGCAAGTCAAAGCCGAAAAAACCCGACACCCGAGAGGTGCCGCTTTGTATTTGATTAGTTGTGTTTACGAGAAGAGGTTTTGTGGAATAGATTAAGGGGTGGCAACGCGCATGTGGCTGGTGAAATGCAGTTTGTCCGCGAAATTATGTTGTATGCTGATGTGAATTATATGCAGGTAAATTAAATCAGTAGGGTTAGCACATGATTAAAACGATAATATCTCGAGGCGACATATTGTCGCACTATCATGCTAAGCCAACAAGAGTCTACTAAAATAAATAAACACAGAAAGACAGGGTGTTTAGCCAAGTTGCCAATCGCTAACGCTTATTCGTCAATCGGAAACGAAAGGCAGCTAACTATCTTTGTCGCACAAATTTGAAAGAGAGACAGAGAGGGAAAACTACGATACGCTACTAAGCGTTAGCGTTTGGCAACTTGACTAACTACCTATTGAGGTCTTTGCCCAGCATTAGGACAGCGTAAATATTAATAATAAGGAATAAAAGTTTACGCTTGATTCGTCTCTGAAAGCATAACAATAAATGTTGTTCATATAAATGGGATACCCGATCGGAAGAATAAAAACAACTTTAATACAAAGAGTACATTACGATATAAATGCGAAAAACATGAAGAATCTAAAACAAAATCATGTCGATTTAAAACAGTCCCTTCAATCGTGTTTTAATTTATCGCCACTCGTTTCGCATTTCCTTTTCGCACGTGTATCGGACGACGTCTTTCGGTACAGATGGCCCTAAATTTTCGACATGAATAAAATGAACCACTTTTCGCACTAGCACGGCCACCTGTACTGAATATTAAGTCTTTACAACAACTAAACACATTATTTGTAATAATTTCAGATATTCTTCTGTAAATGATACAAAAAAACGTCCTTTCATTAACACGTCCTCAACAACCGATAGATACTGCTAAAATAATACGTGAAAACCTGTTTTCTCGTATTTTGGAGTCACTGACAACACTTTTTATACAGTGTGTTACCATGACCTAGGCTTTTACGAAAATGGGTAGTAATAAGCATTACTGGCAATCGATTTCAATGCCTCTCATCATCATCATCATATTCGCCGAAAGACGTCCACAGCTGAACATAGGCCTCCCCCAAAGATTGCCACAATGACCGGTCCTGCGCCACCCGCATCCAGTGGACTCCTGCGACTTTCACCAGGTCATCAGTCCACCTTGTGGGGGCCTACCCACGCTACGCCGTCCGGTACGTGGCCGCCACTCAAGAACCTCTCACATAGCAATAAATACAATTCCATAAATTCTAAGAAAAAAATACAAAACACCGAACAAAAGTGGTTCAAGTTGCAAGCGCCGACTTTACGCCACCCCGTGTTCTGAATTTCGTTAGCTCTCATTTGTTTAGAGGTAATTGCTGGAGATATGAGCCCCCTCCCCCGACCCCGCGGACCCCCCGCCACGCCCCGCCGCTTTATTGCACTTTTATTTAACCGGTTAAGGAATCGGTACCGGTCTGAGTGGAAATCGGGTTTGTACAACGTTTATTGCTTTAGTTACATTCGTTTTTGAGAGCTTGAGCCAATATGGGCGGAAGATGTTTGTTTATGTCAATCATGTTGCCCCTGGTTTAGGGCGAATGACTTGGATGGAGTTTTAAATTAATTCTGAGGAATATTGAGGTTTTAGCTTGTGTAATAAAAGAGTTTTAGCAGAACCTAATACCTATGTACAGTAATTTCGTGTATAAGTAGTCTCACGTTTTAATTACAGACCTAAATAACATTAAAACATTATACACTATACCTAATGTTCCTGCACGTAAATTTTAATTATATAATTTTGTATTAGGTAAAGTTGTTTATTCCAATACGAAAGTGAACATAATACTAGTAGTATACTATTTCACTTTACTGAGACCTACAACGCCACCTAGCGCCGAGTAGCTGCATTAGTGCGTATTCATTCGGACGATAAAATAGTCGTCGCGTTTCCCCTAGGACGTCGGGGATTAGGAGCTCCCGCGGGAGATTGCTAGTCAGTTACGAACAGCTGTCGTAGATGGCGGTAACAACCATAGCATGACAAATACTTTTTTTTTAAGTGTCTATTGTGTCCCACTGCTGGGCAGAGGCCTCCCCTTACATTTCCAAACTTCTCGATTTAGGGCAATTTCTGGCCAGTTGTTGGAAAATGCATCCAGATCATCCCGCCATCTTTTCTTGGGTCGACCAATTCGCCGTTTCCGCTGTGGTATCCACTCCGTAGCTTGTTTTACCAACATCTGTAGATGCATTCGGCGAACGTGGCCAGCCCAGTCCCATTTCAGCCTGACGGTTTTTACTCCTACGTCGACAATGTAATTATTAAAAAGAAAATATCTGGATATTCTGCGATTTGTCGTAAGGAGCAGTTTATTTCGTGCTACACATTTTGTAACGTCGTAAGGCCCAACGAAGCGACGTCATATGTTATGACGTCAACCATTAATATTATATTTACCAATATTAACAACAATAAATTTTAACTTTTAGCGAACTATGACGTCAACTTTTTTAAAGGAAATATATATGTATTCCAGATCTAAAATCATTTCACCTGTCCTAAAGATATAATGATCCTTACAACTGAATTATTATTTCAGAGCTCTTAAGGTGGAAGTACTAGTACCCGACGCTGTAACAATATTCGTCATCATAGCTTGAGTTGCCATCGATAAGATAAAATCAACTATTAGGGCATTTAAACTATGATAAATGTATGTGCCTTTAATGCTACATATCCCAACTTTGAAATAATTAGCTTAGGCCGGGATTATACCTGTACCTAATTTCTTACGTAAGTTGTAGGGACGGAACTAAACTAAGGAATGAGCTAGTGATATTCACCTCCTATTCCTTAATATAGTTCCGTCCCTATAATTTACGTACTAAGAACTTACAGGTTTAAGTCTGGCCTTACATATCTGGCTGGCCTAGCCGTATAGGTACTTAGATATGTGAACACTTAATTCTACGTAATAAATATAAGAACAACCAAAAGAATTGGTAACTGTTGTTAACATAATTATACGCATAAGTAATACATGTTAATTATCTAACGTAAGATTTTAAGCTGACATGGTCATTTATTTTACGTTATTTGAATGATTTTTAAACTACTTATTACTTAACGTGTTTTGATATTTCGACTTTATTGCAAAAACCATCTTCACGCTTCACGGAGTGACATGCTGTGAGCTTTAGTTGTGATCTACCCGCACACCGTAGTAATCTACCCTCTTTCTGAGTCGTCTTTTGCCATTTAATTTTGTTTTTATTAAATTATCGGTCCACATACTCAATAGGTACCATAGGGTATGTATGGCCTGTTTCACAACTCCTGAATAGGTACACGATAATATAAAAGGCAAGCAAATAAAAGAAAAGAACAGCTATCATTTACTTATCTGATAGATATATTTCAATCGCGGATGAATAGGCCTTTAGAGTGATAGATTGATTGTTTGAATGTTTTAATTTGTGTTGTGATAGGAGGTACAAGCATCGCTTGCTCTTAGAGTATGAGCAATAGCATAGCATAATAAGCAGATACCCGAGGAGTTTAACCGGCGTCTGCTAAGACCGAGTGACTGAGTAGTTTAAGCGTCAGCCGCGAAAGCTGAGGACGTGAATTCGAGTCCTCTGCTGTTGCTGAACTTATTTATTCTTTGGTATATGAATGACATCTAATATTTAAAAATGTAAATGTTTACTTTACTTAAAAAGCCAGATAAATGTACGACTAATGTAAGTAAAAACGAATGCCAAATGACTTTTCATATCTGCCGGTTGTAACGGGGCATGTTTGAGTTGCGGGCGCGGAGGAGGGGGGGACCGCAATTGCCACCGCATTAAAAACAGGGGCACATTCTCAACGTTGCACTAGAACTGGCGAGTCCATTCAATATCCAATCCAAGAAGCATCATCATATTAATCATTATGTTCTTCCAGCATTGAATAAGAATAACAAATGTTTATTAGCACAAAACAAAAAATTGCATTGTCCTGACATTCCAACGACTTGGAGACCCTCGGACCCGCTGGGTATACTAATTCAAAGATTTGTCCGCTAACCGCTACCGCGAACTCCGGGGAATCCACAAAGGGTAAGTAATATAACGTATACGAACTTGTGCTATAATTATAAATCATAACGTATAAATTCAGTTTGTATAAATGTATAATGCCTAACGTGTAATAAATATAATGTATAAAAGGTATAATTATTAAATGAATAATTGTAAAATGTAAAATGAACGTAACATATAATATCGTTTACGATAACGATTAATTAGTATAACATTGAAATAATCTAATATACAAAACAACTATCTTACACAAAATATAAGCGCCTACGATTTTTTTAATTATTAAACTATAGAATTATCATTATATTAAATTTGAATTGATTTACTATTTATCCGTATATTAAGCCGTATCCGTATAGGAAGCGATGTAGACCTGGGAACCGGTCGACGAAGCCCCGCTGCGCGGGGCTTCTATTTCTGCTCTAAGGGATAAAAGGTACCTAACGAACCTATCCAGGTTAGAGTAGGTACAATTTTTTTATTTTTTAATAGCGTTATATTAGCGTTTATTAGCGTTATATTATTTTTGTATTCTACTATTTGGAAATAGATGTTTAATACATTATACCTAACTGTTCAAAATTCTACCTTTTATCTATACGAGTACACCTATGTCCATATATGCAGATTTGTTACCCCTCCCGCCACCCCGCTCGCGGTGATGATACTTGACTCCTGACAGACGAAATAAGACAAGCACTTAAATCGCGCGTGTGGTGCCCGTGTATCTAGTGAACCTCGTGGAAGGCTATCCTGGAAGAATCGACTGCCCTGGTCGAGCCTCCTGTGCGGACCCCAACTCCCAACAGCCAGGTCAGTGCTGTCTTGACCACCTGACACATTTTTTGAACATTTTTGGTAGCAGAGCGTGGTTAGATCCCCTCTTTAAATACATTTTAAGTCCCCCTTGCAAGTACAAAACCCCCCTTTATTTACCTAACTGTATTTCCCTCAGCCTAGCGAATTATCTAGTTTTAAATACCTAATAAGATTGCATTCTGGAATTTGTTATATAACCTCATACCGGTCTCCAACATACCCGATCGATGTAGGTATGCCTTAAGTCAATATAGTTTGAAGGTTTAATAGCTAACACGTGGATTTAAAATCATTAAATTTAATATTTTCCCATACAAATTCTAGGCCCTCTCTAAAGGCGATTTTTCTGACTTGTCTTTTATAAATCTATTTGTATTTTATCTGCTGAATAGAACCCCCTATCCCAGGATCGAATAGACCCAACAGTGAGGGGAACGCGCTTCCTAATTAGAACCTTGCTTGCAAGCGAATAGGTGTCAATTTAAAGTGCCTTACGATTAACTAGTACCTATTTAATTTTCCTGTTGCTAACTGGCTTTTACCGTTCAAGTTAAAATGACTGAGGAAGGAAATAATGACACAATAAGATCGACATTATTCACGGAAACTTCCGATTATAGAAAGTCAATCGGGACTTTGAGATTAACCAGTGAGTGGATTTCGAATGCATACTCGCAACTTAATACCGCGGACCGCGCCCGGCTCCTGGTTTACGTGAATGACCTGGAGGAACAATACAAGGAGTTCCGAGAGGCTAGTGCTCAGCTTCTAGGTGGTTTGGACCCGGCAATAGATATAGAAGAATATACCTATGTTCAAGGTCTTGTTAGGACAGTGCGCGACCAAGTTATTGACATTAAAATTAAACGTAATGAGATCGTCGTTCCTATATCCGCGAGTACACCAATGCGTTCAGTGCCCGAGCGGGCTACTGTTGTCGCCGCTGACCTTGATATTCCGCGTCCTCAAAAATTACCTGACCTCCCGATTCCGCGATTCAATGGGCGATCGGACGCCTGGATTAGCTTTATTGATCAATTTGATAGCGTTGTTGATACTCGAACTGACTTATTGCCCACCCATAAAATGCATTATTTAATGAGTGCTTTATCTGACGAACCAAAACGATTGGTACAGCACTTGAAAGTCGAATCCGGTAATTATTGTGTAGCCCGTGACCTTCTTAAACGAAGGTACCATAATACACGCGTTCTTGCTGACACCTATATTGCTCAAATAATTTCTTTGCCTGATATCAGTCCTCGGTTGACTGGTCTACGAGCCAGTTTCCTCAACCCATTACTTACTGCCTATCGTTGTTTAGAGCGACTCGAATTACCAGTGAAGCACTGGTCATATATTCTTGTTCATATTTGTTTTGGAAAACTGCCCGCGGATTTGAGGTCACGTTTCGAGCGCCGCCACGGGGACGGCCATAGGGACCTACCTACCTTTGATAAACTTATTGAATTCCTAGAAGAAGAATGCCGGCACCATGACAACGTTGGAAATGCCTCTCTGGTGGACACAGCGCCTTCCTATTCCAAAACTGGTTTGGCACCGAGAACTACACGTCATGCGTTAGTTGCCGAATCCAACGCATATGCACGTTTATCGAAGTGCCCGATGTGTTCGAGCGAAAATCATTATTTACGAGAGTGTCGAGATTTTTTAGATATGAGTCCCCGCGACCGCTCGAATTTCGTAAAATTAAATGGCCTGTGTTATAGATGTTTAGATAAACACTCAATCGCATCGTGTATGCGCGACTACCGTTGCAGTACCTGCCGCCGCCCTACCCATCACACACTTTTGTGTTTTAATGACCCACGAAACCCAGTTTACCCCCGTGAAAATAATCAGAATCGGTCGGTTGCCTTTCGTCGCTCCCCTGAGCGTATCAGACCTAACTCCCCCCACCCTCGCACGGGCGGGGGTGCCCGCTATTATACTATGAATCGTTCCTCACCCCAACGTACTCCACCGACGTCACCCCGAGCATCTCCCCGAACTTCTCCTTCCAGGACATGGCGTCGGTCTCCAAACCACTCTCCTACACGGTATCCTTCCCCGACCTTTCATCGTGATGTACGTTCCCCTGCCCCTACTGCAAGTAGAGATAGGCGCACAGCGTCTCCACGCCCTTCTCGATCTGAACTGTATAAAGGCTCTCACCGTGAGAGTCAACAATAACTAGACAGCCCCCCTTCCCCTGCTCCCTACCCATGCTTCGATAATTATAAATCCTGATCTAGTCGTACTTGCAACTGCTGTTATTCACATGAAGACATCTAACGGATATTACGTTGAAGCACGGGCTTTGATTGATAACGGTGCTCAGGGTTGTATGATTACTTGCAACTTAGCGGTAACTAGACTCAATGTGCTTGTAACCCCCCCCTCTTTCGTCTCCAATGATGCTTTATGGCATTGGTAATATCCCTGCCTTATCAGTTCGCGGTTGTGTTCCTATCACGTTCAAGCCTGTTCACTCCTC
>JALPQI010008292.1:0-50277 GCA_025490895.1 Thaumatotibia leucotreta
GTCTATGTTTTCATTTATTGCTCTTATTACAGGCTACACCCTGTATACATTTTTGAATAATTGTAACACCTCATTTTGCGTCGGGAATTAAATACAGGCCCCTAATAGGTTACAAGTTGTATAGGTGCCTACATTTTTAATCGTCAGTTCCAAAAACTGCTTAATACCTATTTATTTTACTACTAATTTTTATTTAAGACGTTTCTACTTCCTTCCTACGAAATTCCTTGTGTAATTTGACGCACCGTCCTGTCTACATAGTACCCCACCTACGTTTATCCGCTGCCCTGCGGCCGGCCGCGCATTTATGACGTCAGCGCCGCTCCGATTTATTTTAACAATAACCATTTCGAAAATTGTAGGAAATGCTTAGAGTATACATAGGGGATTTTTTTGGTATTGTGCCACAACTAATTATTGACAAGAGGTACATTAAAAAAATAAAATGTAGAATTAATGCGCCTGCACGTAAATCAGTTAAAACTGTAAAAAAAATAGTTAGCATTGAGTCACTGACATAATTTTTTCTTTGGATGAGTATAATAATTGTCGGGTCATTATAGTAAAAAATCACCATTTGTTTAATTTCTGTTTGATTGTTATGAATTTTAAAAATAATTTTATTTTTACTGACTATATCTACGATTATTCAGTGGTGAATTTTTAAAATATTGTCTTAAATATTCAGTTAGGCCCCTCGGATAATAAATCCCTACTGTAGGATTTATTGTATCTTTTTATTAAACAATTAAATCTTAATATTGATTTTATGAAAAAACCTCCACACATTTATCAGGGATAATTAGATTCATATATTCACAAAACGATGTTTTATCATATTCCTGAAATAAATATACTGTAGGATTTAATGTAATTTTCTCGAACAAGTTAAAGTTTAGCTCCCGGACTATTTAATGTCCTCTATGAATCATTTACTGTAACGTTGGTATAGGTAATATATATTATTCGATTTTGTTCTTTCGTTTTCTATTATTACATCAATTCACTTACCAAATTAATCTAGTAACCTACCGTTACCCTTGTGTAGGTACTAAATCTAGATCTAGCCGGTAAATCGCTCCAGCCTCCCGAAAATCCAATTAAGCCAATTCGAAAGTCACCTGACAATCCCTAGAAATATAGAAGCGTTAAATATTAGTGGACGAAGTCATCGCAAATTGAATTCCGCCGAAAAAGCTTGGCCATCACAGCTTGATATACGACGTCGATTCTCGAAATCCTATTATCGCCGTCCCTCACTAACCTGTGATAAGTGTAAAGGATATTCGACGTGTCGAGATTCTCAAAGATTCGATCAGCACTGACTCTCGCTAACTTAAAAGGATTGTAAAGGACAGCATACTCGATGGGTTTTCGGGTAAAAACTGGCGAAGAATGGGAACGCTCAGTACGAACTAATTGGATTTTTCATTGCAAAACTACGATACCGGACCACTAATTTACGATTTGACAATTTGCCAGGAAGGCAACGTTGTTGCTATTACGTTGTTTAGGTTGAGGTTTTTGTTTTGGGTCGTTTTCTAATAGGTTCGGGTTGTTTATGAAGGCGTTCGAGGATGAAACAGCTGAAAACATAGATAGCAAATCGATCGTAGTATTCGTAGTGGCGCGAAAATGTACCTATTATTAACTTACACTATATACACTCGCGGTCAATGAATACGGGCCAGGTGGATTTTTTCATAGAAAATACTGGAAACAATCTGATTACAAATATTTAAAAAAATATTTATAATACAAGTTCTTAACATCAGATTGTATTGGAATTTCCCTGAAGTTTTCACCAGATCCGAAAAAACACGGAACTTTAAAGTCAGATGACTCCGTAGATATAAAAATTGCAACTCATGATTAAAAAACTCGTATCACCACACATTTTAGGTGGTTTTCTTAAACGGTCCACATTTTTGTCTCTACAAACCGACCTAACGACAATTTTTAAGTTTTTTGGATTTATTTATAAATTTAGGGTAATTCCAATATAACCTGATGATTTAAAAATAGATTTTACCTACGCCATAAATATTTTGAATAAATATTAGAAATCTGCATGTTTGCATCATTTTCTATGAAAAAAAAAACACCGGAATACGGGTATTCAGACTGAATGTGTAGATATATTTGATATTTTGAAGTTGTATTTATGTCTTTTTAATTTACCTGCCACGCCACCAGGATACCTGCAACTCTAGCCGAGATGGCATTCAGAAATCGTATGACGATAAGCGATTAAGTCATACATGTATTGGAGGAGGTTGAGTCCTTCATTTGATCGGATCATCTTGTCGAACCCCGGCCTCTGCAAACCAAGCCTTTGGCAACTTGGCTAAGCATCCTGGAAATAAATATAGTACAGCCGCCATTCGATATATCGTAGCATCCGTAGCGTTCGAATATAATATCTACACACGCCTTTATTGCTATAACGATAGATGCGTGCAAATATTTTTGAGCGTTCCGGACGCCACGATATATCTAATGGCGGCTGTACTGTACTATATTTATTTCCAGGATGCTTAGCTCAGTTGCCAATCACTAACGCTTAGTAGCGTATCGTAGTTTTCCCTCTCTGTCAGTCTTTCATATTAGTGCAACAAAGACATACCTGCCTTTTGTTTACAACTGACGATTAAGCGTTAGCGATTGACAACTAGTCTAAGCCCCCAGATGTTTATCTTTCCATCGCACTATGTGACCAAAATATGCAAAAATTCATTGGAGGCAAACTTTTGTGGTGTGATTTTGGCCGTTATATTTTAGAACCTGCATTAAATTTAAAATGTGCAACATACTCCGATGTAAAAGCTTTTCGCTTTAAAAATAGGACACACACGTAGGCAAAAGCTAGGAATCCTTACCATGCTTGTCGCAGCCGTAAACATTCACATCACATACATCACATCATCAGCTTATCTCAGTCCACTGTTGGACGTAAGCCTCTCCTATTAACTATGCGTACAGACGCATTTGGAGGTAAATGCCTGTAATGCTGGGCAAACTGATTGGTGATCGCAGCAACGTGTCCACTATGATGACGCTGCTCCCCATCATCAATTATCAAAGAATAGTCAGAGACACTTCAATCCCTTAGTCAACTCTTACGACACGAGCGGAAAGAGTTGGGGTGGTGACAAGTGTTTTCTTTCTACCGTCACCACATGGCCATAAAAATTACTAGATACTATAAATGACTATATTATCTAATTTAATATGTGTTTGGAAAGAGAACTAGACCATGTCAGGGCTTACTTGGACCGAATAAAGGAAAAGTAAACTCCTTTTTTCATACCAAGCAATCCTCTGTCAACACATCCTTTTAAATGCATGTGATCGGCCACAGAAGAGTAACCGGCAGACATGGGAACTATAATTTAACAAATCAAACTTGGCAGTAAAAAACGAGACATCAAAATGTTTATGGGCTGCCAACCCTCCGAATCTACATTTTGTTACGACGTTTTCCTGCTGACGGAAATAGTTTTCTTAAAAATATTTCGTAGAAAAACGAGAGAGTAAAATAAAAATCACTACGAACCTACTTATTTTGGAAGCGACGGGATGTATAAATAAATAATATCTTCTCTCGGATCACCATTATGAAAAGGCAACTATCTACCCTATTATTAACTCAAAGAAGAGACTAGCGTCTGCCTATAGGTACGGTTCTTTCGAATGCACAACGATGTGCGTTACATCCATAGATTGGGAGTATCATCGCGGGAAACTCATAGTAAGGATAGTTGCCACGAGGATAACCATTTTAAAAATAAACTCGGCTGGACATACAACTGACTTCTCTTTGGAAGGTATAATAAATAAAGAAATAAAATTTGGAGGCAACCTTACCAGCCCCAAGCTAAATAAATAAAGTTTCTACCATAACTTAATATAGATAAATATTCAGAATTCTATATAAAATATACACTAAATAAATGTCTCTTGCTCCATTTGAGCTCCAGATTTCCAACTTAGTAAGCAGGGTCACTGAAGCTTATAAAAGCTGCATACAATTGAGTTCGGAAAGGTATATTGGTATACATCGCACGTTAGAGGGCGCTGATCTGCACATTTCAAAATTTAAATCACGCTACTAAGATTTTTCTTGTAATTAAAGTGCTAACAGTTATTTTATCGATTTTACACAGTCGGAGTCATCGCTACATTCGCTACAAAGCGTGCCAAAAAAGGTTATATCCTGACAGGGGCATTTATTTATGCAATGAGTATACGAATGTTAATGAATTTAATTATAATTTTTACAACAATTGAGGACCGGCTATTGTGGCAATCTTTGGGGGAGGTCTACGTCCAGCAATAGCCGTCTTTTGGCTGATGTGACGATGATGTATTTAGTTTAACCATTTTTTACCCAACACAAGGTTAAAACTTCAGTGATTCCCATAAAATCTACTGCACTTAAAGTGTTTAAATGAAACTGTTCGTGACAACCGGCCATTAATACGATGCTAGGCACAATTAGACATGTCCAGTCGTGTTTAATGTGTCGCGCGAGCTAAAAACATGGGTTGTCCGAAGTTGTGATTATGTGATTAAAAACAGCTATAGTAATTAGTTTAATGAATTTTTAACTACTGGGAATAAATGTGGTCATTTTATAAATAGGGTGATAGCAAAAAATTATCGATCGGTCAAAATGTATGAAAAATGTTCATGTCAAAATGTTCTCTGGTATACGCCAGCCTCCGTAGCCTAGTTGGTTGTGATTCTGCCTACGAAGCTGGAGGTTCCGGGTTTGAATACCGGCGAGGGCATTATTTGTATATTTATTTATCACAAATGCTTATTTGGTCATGGCTGTCTATGTATTTAAGTATCCTATATATTATATATATCGTTGCGTGGTACCCACATCACAAGCCTTAATTGAGCTTATCGTGGGACAAGGTCGATTTGTGTAAGATGTCGGCTGCCCTATGCAGAAATCAAGTATCTGTGTTTTGTCAAATTTTACAGGAGAGCGAAAAAACGTTTTTTTTAGACTTTTCTTGATTGCATGTTTACTAGTTAAATTATAGCTTTTATAATAGCCGTTTTTTATTATGCAAGATATCATTAATAGTGTACTATATTTATTTTTTCAAAATTATGAGCACAATCATTTTAAAACGCAAAAACAGGTTTCTGCCTAGAATGCGATGGTATAATTTTAAAGCTTTTCTACAAAGAAACAAGTATCTGTTTATATTTTAGTGCTTTGGTAGGGTTCTTGTTGATAAGTTTATAAACACAAGCATGTTTTATACTACGTTTTAGATGCCTATAATTTGGTGTATGTCATGCTTCTGTAAAATATATTATTTCAGTGTTAATGCAGTAGGTATTGGAGTATTTCATAGAAATCAAAGTCCTGTTCTGTTTGAATGCAAGTTGTTTTGAAATTCATGGGTATAGTTTTTTTCTGGAACAATGTATTTCCGACAAAAATACTTGAAAATTTAAATTAATTACTTAACTTGTAGGAAACTACTTATATACCTAACCAAAAAAGAACTTCAAACCCGACAGTCTATGGAGAATATCTGGACGCTCGCGTGGAAGACGTAAAAATAAAAAGTTATAGTTTTGTTCAATTAATCTGCAAATCAACATACAATATATACATATTTTTACTTACACCTGGTACAGAACATAAAGATAAAGGTATCCATATCAACCTTATTTAAACATCTGTACTAACTAGTTTAAATTCCTCTATTCAATCAGATTGTTGTGCATTCAAAATTGTTACTAATTATTTGGCATTAAAGGCACTTACTTTCCAAAATCTCTTCTTTTTGCTGTTCTGACACCTCTACCTCTTGAGACATTGATTTGTAATGTAGTAAGTAATTTTTTTTATAAAATATAGTCATATGTCCGTTTCTGAAAGAACCTTCCACCACGTTTCCATTTAGCTAGTGGTAGAAACTACCCCAAATCTCGAATTTTACCCTAGTTAATATTTTCTAAACATATAGAAACTATCTGTATTGCCCTATGGCGAGCATTTGAATAAAATTATTCTTTATATAAATCCTATTCTTTGCGTCTTTTCATTATAAATAATTTATACAGCCAGGAAAACACTTCAGTTACCAGATAATAAGCACTTAAATAACACTTCTCGTATACGACCTATGACTGACAAACGTATGAAAAAACAGGCATCCATTAGTTTAATTTAAAAAAGGTACCACAGGACAATTTCTACCCGAAATTTAAATACTTAAATATAAATATAACGTTTTGGTACCCTAATAAAATGAAAATTTCTAAGCTAAAGTCAAGTAACTTAGCGATCTATGTCAATATTTCTACGCTGAAGTCAAGTAACTTAGCGATCTATATCAATATTTCTACGCTAAAGTCAAGTAACTTAGCAATCTATATGAATTTCAAGTATCTTTCGCAAGATGCTTGATTTCAAGATAGAATTAGGGTATATACTTGACTTTAGCGTAGAATACCCCGTTGAAAAAAGATACTTGGATTTTTGAAAGTTCTGTAACTACAAAACTATTCAGTAGTAAAAAATAAATAAAATACTGAAAAATGTATTTTAAAAAAGTGAATCGAATGATGTATAAAATTTTTTTTTGATAAATTTCGAGATACTTGATTTCTACGTAGGGCAGCCGATGTCCCATGATATTAATTAATTAATTTATATGCAATTCTTTGCGAGGCTAGGCTAGGTTTCTATGATAAAATAATTTGACTTATTCCACAAAAACTCTTTATTACATCACGGGTGTATAATGTACTATTTAAAGCGCAGTATACTTTTATTGTAATGATTGTATCCCGACTATCGTAGTATGTATGTAAATTATAATTATGATATTTATTTATTTAGCTGGTTAGTCATGCCACAAAAATACGAAGAAAGTGTATAAATACGGTGGAAGTGTACCCAAACCGTGTATCGCAAACAATTAGTGAAATGGGGGCCCCAAATAGGGTACTTGGGCAGGATTTATTAAAGGGTTTAGCAGCCTTTCCGAACAAGAGGTGCCTTTCCCCACGGATGAAGTCAATATTTTAGGTGGTGTACTAGCAGGACCTAAGAATACTCCATGCTTAATATCAGCTCTAGATCTTCTTTTGTTTCAGAGTTATTCAAGATAATGTAAAATATACAGGGTGTCGTTGAAAGTGGCATATTTCGTAAACTGTTCAAGTTAGATCAACCAAACAAAATTGTGTTTGATAACAATAAAATAAACTACAAAATTCATATTTTTAACCTGCATCTTGTCCTTATTTTTCATAATAAAAAAAGGTTTCTTGTTTTTTTTTCCATATTTTTTTTTATTTCACGCGGAGGTACACCTACAAAAAAAATATGCATACATAGCCACTGATGTCCACTGTATACATAAATAAAAATATTTCCGTAAATCATCGTGCGTCATGCCAAAAAAAATTTTTTTTCAGAAGTAGTCGTTACTGGCATACAAATAAAGTACCAGTGCAGTATGAACATAAGTTAGTGTGTAGGTATACAATCTCTCGACACTTACCGCACAAAATATCATTGACGTAAATTGACTTATTAGTGCATTTGCTATATAAATCAGCCTCTTGTCAAGTTTGTATGCATTTTTTCTTTCCACATATATTTTTTAACGTTTTTTTCACAAGACTTACACTTAATTTTTTCCATTTTCCAACAGAAAATGCAACAAATCAAATGTCGAAAACAATACTATGTGTCAAATGTTTATCTCTCTTTTATAAAGCAAATGTATTAATAAGGCCTTCGTCCAGAAATGGACATCCAATAGTAATTAAATATAGTATTTAGTCACTAAAATAATTATGTTAAAGAATGGAATGATTTAATTTAATTAAATTAATTGAAGTGTTGCAAACAGTGCTATAATTTTAATATTATTAATAATTTATTTAATTAATCTATGTAAATATGCATGTATACAAATCAATGTAACTTGTATTGGAAATAAATGGCTTGATTGATTGATTAATAAGTCAATTTACGTCAATGATATTTTGTGCGGTAAGTGTCGAGAGATTGTATACCTACACACTAACTTATGTTCACACTGCACTGGTACTTTATTTGTATGCCAGTAACGACTACTTCTGAAAAAAATTTTTTTTTGGCATGACGCACGATGATTTACGGAAATATTTTTATTTGTGTATACAGTGGACATTAGTGGCTATGTATGCATATTTTTTTTGTAGGTGTACCTCCGCGTGAAATAAAAAAAAATATGGAAAAAAAAACAAGAAACCTTTTTTTATTATGAAAAATAAGGACAAGATGCAGGTTAAAAATATGCATTTTGTAGTTTATTTTATTGTTATCAAACACAATTTTGTTTGGTTGATCTAACTTGAACAGTTTACGAAATATGCCACTTTCAACGACACCCTGTATATTTTACATTATCTTGAATAACTCTGAAACAAAAGAAGATCTAGAGCTGATATTAAGCATGGAGTATTCTTAGGTCCTGCTAGTATACCACCTAAAATATTGACCTCATCCGTGGGGAAAGGCACCTCTTGTTCGGTAAGGCTGCTAAACCCTTTAAAGCAGCCAAAGGTTGCTTTTTAATTAATAAATGTAGGCACTTAAATATTTAATAAATACTTCATGAAGAGATGTGACAGTGGGTAAACAATTCAGCTTTGACCGCTCTCGAAATTAAAACTGAAAATTGAGTTTTGGATGAAATTCGGTTGCCGTTTTCAGTTTAATATGAGAAGAGTTTGCCTTGAAAAACATCATCATCAATTCATCATCATTTTAGCCACAAGAACATATGCCTCCCCTTTGGACTAACACAATGAAATAAATAACTCAATTGAAACGTTAACTCATTTGTATTTAGTCACTAAATACGTGCGACACGTTTCGGAGGGCTTAGGTCTCCATTATCAAGCACAGAGCCCGCGTTAAAAAAAAAAAATAACTGGGACATCTTACATAAATCGACCTAGTCCCACGTAAAGCTCTATTAAGGCTTATGATAAATATTAAATATAAATCATTTTTAGACATCTTTAACTACACAAATCCACCTAGTCACACGGTAAGCTCAATTAAGGCCTGTGATGTGGGTACCAGGCGATGAAATCATATAATAGATAGATACATAGATACTTAAATACATAGACAGCCATGACCAAGGAACAAACATTTGTGATAAATAAATACAAAAATAAATGCCCTCATCGGGATTCGAATCAGGAACCTCCAGCTTCGTAGGCAGGGTCACTACCAACTAGGCTACGGAGGCTGACAATGATGTGGTGTACCAATACCAAATAGCTCTCTCTTTAGCCTATGCGTCTCTTTAGACCGTCTTCACACGGCAGTAAGAATACATTTGTCACCACCCCAACTCCTCCTGCGGGTGTCGTAAGAGTCGACTAAGTGATTGAAGTGTCACTTACCATTATTTGATAAAAGATTGATGATGGGCAGCAGCGTCATCATAGTGGACACGTTACTGCGATCGCCAATCCGCTTGCCCAGCGTGGCGATTATGGGCATTTACCTCCCAATGCGTCTATACGCATAGTTAATAGGAGAGGCCTACGTCCAGCAGTGGACTATCATAGGCTGATGATGTGTCTCTTTAGACTAAGGAGAGGCCGTTGTCCAACAGTGAACTGATAAAGGCTGATGACGTGAGCTGTCATGTAATAATAGTACATTACGGCACAAGTGCGAAAAACATGAAATTCGAAACGAGTGGCGATGTTTTAAATCGACACTAGTTACTAATTCCCTTTTTGCACGTGTCTCGTACGACGTTTTTTTGTACAGATGGCCCTCCGAAAGTTTTGGACCTGACGTAAAATGACCCACTTCTCGCACTAGAGCCTAAAAAAGGCACCATCTGTACTAAAAAGTAAATTTTCAAACTACTAGAACTATCCAGTATGATGAAATGTTAAATTACATAAAATTAATACAGGCTTTACAACTACGAAATGCGAATGTAATATAAGTAGGTGGCCGATTCAATATCCAAACATATACGTTCGTAATTATAACATTTATAACTAACGTGAGACTCAAAGATATTAAAATATTATCGAACCGGGTTACTCACGTATTTCGTCGAAACATGTCGAGCAATCATCGACTTAAATACGTGAGTAACCCGGTTCGATAATATTGTAATTATTACGTTCGTAATTTGATATTTATTGAAAACATATCGAGAATTACGTGGTCAAATCAGATAAGTCGAACAAAGCACTATATGGCACCAAATGAAAAATTATCTCGACTTATTGGATTTCACCATACAACCCTCGTTATTTAACTGATAGGTTAAATAAGTAGGTTTTAATAATTTGCTTCGGTAATTTATTGTCTGTGGTTTAGTACATTTTCTTTGTGGGTAGTTTTGTACATATCTTTCTTATTTGATGGAGGTAGGTCTATCAAATGTCTATTGTCAGTTGCCCGCAGACAACGAATCTTGTAAAGTGTTCGAAACGTAGGTATGAAGTTAAATTTAATTGATATACGCAAGTTTATCCGTTATCATAATTAATTTCATAAGTAGGTTTTAGTTTTAACAAAAGTTAGGATCTCCTCCAAGTTTGAAAATCCACTTTACAGTGGGTAGACACGCTGCTTTTATTTCCACTAGTACAAGAAGCGGTTTATTTCTTGTCAACTCGAAACTTTCGATCTTGATAGAAATAAAAAGGTGGCCCAAAAAAAAACATCCATTGAGTTACTATTTTTCTTACACTTTCTTAGACCGAAACTCAGTGGAAGACAAAAAAAATGTATGGAATTCTTGGGACACTTTTTCTGCTAATGAGGATCGAAAGAGCTCGCGATTCTGAGTAGAAAAAATATGAAAATATCCAAAATTGGAAAATGTTTCAAAAACTACAACAAAATAAAAATCCACCCACTTACATAACAATACAATCATTCTACGGAATGGATTTATTCTTAGGGCAGAGGTGTAGGGTTAGGACCAGCGTAGATTATTTATTTATTTGTCCGATTTCACACGGACGAGATTCTTTGCTCATTTATCAAGTAGATGTTTTAAGAGTTAGAATACGCCTCAAGTCATGGTAGAGTGAAGCATGGCGCGGTCCGCACCAAATCGTATTTCCCTCGGATCACTGAATACCTTTTTATTTATAAATGAAATAGCCATTTACAAGCTTATTTCATGATAAAATATACACTGTGATGGCTCCTTTAGGTTCCGTGGAATGTATTTACCTTGTTCGATTATCTGTTACTTGGAAATTGTCGATGTTCTTTTATTTTTCAGTGAAAATTCCTTTTGATATTTTTAAATTATTATTGTATTTTTCAAGTATAATTTCCGTTATCATTTATAAATAAAACGTGAGAGAACTCACTTTTATATTAAACACTAAAATCTGATATTATTAAATATCCAGATAAAAAAAACATCTTATAAGATTATATATACATAATTTAACTCTGTTTAAACCGGTAGGTATTAGTTATAATTATAACTCAACAGAACAAGTTTCAATACCTTTTACATTCTTAGAATAGCATTATATTGAATATTCCATGAAGGACTATAGCGTTTCTGCTCTCAATCATTTTCTAAAGCGCCGCAAAGTGCAACCGGCTGAATGAAAATAATAAATGCAAGTTCCACAGCTTAAACGAGAGGTTTCAAAGTTCATTTTTAATTTAAAAGTAAAATGTTGCGGTAGTCAAATAACTAAGGCCACTAGGGTGTCCCTTATTTACGAGTTTTAGAAAGTATTAAAGCTATAGTAAGTAGTAGCTAAGTATTATACCTCCTAAATCGACTTATTTTACCTAAAAGTACTCTGAAAAAAAAATCTGCTCATCCCTATAATAGTAACCCGTGCCGACTTTCATCTGTAATTCCCATACAAATTAGTATGAAAAAATTCAGTCAGTAAGTTCATAAGTACAAATTGTTTTTCTGTTCTCATCAGGTGCTTTATAAAAAATAATGTTTATAAGGTATTAAAAAGGAAAAAAAAGGTAATTATCATATACAGTGTGTTTTTACTAAAATGGGTAATAATACGCATTACTCGCAATCGTTTCAAGTATTAACATTTGACAAATAATAAAATAGACCGTACAATTAATTTTATTTCCTTCGAACGGTCAATGTAAAGCGTGTACTGCTTAGTTGTCAAACGTTGTGAGTGGCTGCGCTCTGTCATTGTCAAGCGCAAATTAACGATTAATTTAAAGTACTTTGCTTCTCAATTAACTTTTCTTAGAAAGTTAATTACTTTTAAAATTAGCATTATGAATCAAATAATGTTCGAGGTATGGCTAGAAATCTGCATCGCATTCCTCGGTTTCGATAAAAGCCGGTATCATAGCCACACACTATATGAAAATAATACACATTCAAACAGAAAATCGTGTAAAAGTAGGCATGGATTGCAATTACATGAATGAACTGATATTCATTTTCAGTGTTTTGAGATAATAATAATAAAAATCGTAAAATAAGGGACACCCTAACGGCCACATGTAAAAAGTTTGCAGGAGTTAACAAGTGCTGCTTTCACGGTTCAGAGCAAATGAAAACTAAGTTTTTCTGAGATGTAAGCTTCATGGTACAGTAGTATACAAACGGTGGAGTTTAATTTTTAACCGACTTCAAAAAGGAGGAGGTTTACAATTCGTCGAAATCTTTTTTTTTTTATGTATGTTCCCCGATTACTCGAAGACGCGTGGACCGATTTGGAAAATTCTTTTTTTGTATGAAAGGGTATACCTTCTAGTTGGTCCCATTGTCACCGAATTCAGATCTGATGATGGGATCCTGGAGAAATCGAGGGAACTCTTCAAATGTTGTAAGCACACATGGCATTTTTCATTTATTTTCGAAGACTAATCAAGTATTTGCGTCTAGTCATGAACGTCTTAAGTTGGTGATCTGATGATGGAAGGTACAACTCCTTAGCAATTAGGAGTTGGGGGATAATTCTTTAAATATACCATATTCCGTGTATTTTGAAAGCTATTTGAGTATTTACTAGGGCTCTCGGTCGTGTCCGGGTTTTGTGTACCCGTTTCCGTGTACCCGTTTCTTTGCTACCGGGAAACGGGTTTCTTACCCGTTGGAAACGTTTAATTAGGAACCGTGTAATTAAGACACGGATACCCGAGTACCTGTGTCTGATCCGCCCTCAATGTGTAGTGGCAGTGGCAATCTAAAATATAGGTACGATTTTATATTTGAACAAAGTATTGAACCGCATTTAACCTGCAACAAAGAAAATTTCTAGCTGCGTAATTCGTAAAAAACTGCGAATTTATCAGCAGGTATTTTTTTGTTTCAGACTTTTTACTAATAAAAACATAGGTTTTTCGAATATTCAATTGTAATGGATCCGCAAGACTCAAGCTTGGAAAAGTTTCTGAGTAGATCCGCGGACCCGCGCTTGGAAACGTTTCTAAGTTGGAAACGTTTCTTGGCGTTTCGTGTCGTTCGGGTTCTTAGTACCGCCGGTGCTAAGGATTCGTGTACACGTGTCTGCGGGTAACACGGATACCGGTAGCCCTAGTATTTACCTTTAGGTGGTCATCCTTTCATGTTGGTGAGCTGATGATGGAAGGTACAACTCCTTAGAGATTAGGAGTTGGGGGAAAATTCTTTAAATATAACATATGTCATGTATTTTGGAAGCTATTTGAGTATTTGCCTTTAGGTGGTCATAGCCTCATGTTGGTGAGCTGATGATGGAAGATAAAACTCCTTAGAGATTAGGAGTTGGGGGATAATTCTTTAAATATAACATATGTCATGTATTTTGGAAGCTATTTGAGTATTTGCCTTTAGGTGGTCATAGCCTCATGTTGGTGAGCTGATGATGGAAGGTACAACTCCTTAGAGATTAGGAGTTGGGGGATAATTCTTTAAATATAACATATTTCATGTATTTTGGAAGCTATTTGAGTATTTGCCTTTAGGTGGTCATAGCCTCATGTTGGTGAGCTGATGATGAAAGGTATAACTCCTTAACAATTAGGAGTTGGAGGATAATTCTTTGTTTGGAGGATAATATAACAACTGTCATACATTTTCGAGATCTATTCAAGTGTTTGCTTAGTAGTTATGATTATGACATGTTGGTAAGCGGTTAGTGATTCTTTAAATAATATAGGCATGCTAAAGGCTGTTACCTATAATCTTTGAAATTATTCATACCCTGCTGATGATACAATGTATATCTCCTTGATAATTGGAATGGAATGGGAATGTTTGTTGTATTCATATAAGTTAGCCAGTTCAGGTATTCTAACCTACTACAGTGCAATACATTCTAATTATAAGTAGGTATTTAGAGCATACAAAATAACGATTTTATATAAAATACACAAGGTACTAAAAAGAATAAAATAAAATATTTTAAAATAAAAATTAAACCGCCTTCAAAAATTCGCCTGATCTAAAAAGTAAAAAATAATTTTAGTTCCTACTTCTTAGGATTTCCTACCCAAACCTTTAAACATTTTACCCTATTCATTGAAATAAAATATTATGGCTAGGTACCCTACAGATTTCTTAGAAGTCGGTGCCAAGCCAAATATGTTCACTTCGCGAGTATAAGTATTTGATAGAGCTTTGTAACTTACTATCACTCCTGTTATGCTTTCAGCAAAATTACTGAGGCAGATCATACTGGTAATAAAAGCATAATCGGAGTACGGGCAGTACAAAGCTCTATCTAATATATAACTATGAACGTACCTATTCGGCTTGGCACCGACTTCTAAGAAATCTGTAGGGTACCTAGCCATAATATTTTATTTCAATGAATAGGGTAAAATGTTTAAAGGTTTGGGTAGGAAATCCTAAGAAGTAGGAACTAAAATTATTTTTTACTTTTTAGATCAGGCGAATTTTTGAAGGCGGTTTAATTTTTATTTTAAAATATTTTATCTTTAAAATGGTGATGACGAACATGGGTATAAACCGCCCGATGATAAGTAAACATTGCATATACAGGTCGGACATGTATGGTATAACTTTAATTTCTTTATTATTATGACATCTCAATTAAGTTACTAATAAAAAAAAAAAAATATTTTGGGGCATCTTACACAAATCGACCTAGTCCCAAGGTAAGCTCAATTAAGGCTTGTTATGTGGGTACCAGGCGACGATATATATAATAGATATATAGATATTT
The DNA here is from genome assembly GCA_025490895.1 of Thaumatotibia leucotreta. NCBI lineage: Eukaryota > Metazoa > Arthropoda > Insecta > Lepidoptera > Tortricidae > Thaumatotibia > Thaumatotibia leucotreta. The sequence continues at coordinate 15,211 of JALPQI010008292.1, forward strand.
AAATACATAGACAGCCATTACCAAGGAACAAACATTTGTGATAAATAAATACACAAAGAATGCACTCGCCGGGATTCGAACCCGGAACCTCCAGCTTCGTAGGCAGGGTCACTACCAACTAGGCTATGGAGGCTGACAATAATAATAATGTGACTACTTAAAAAATACCCATATTTGACATTGCCTATTCCATCGCAGCTTAACTACTATATTAACTACATCCCAAAATAGAATTTTGGGGTAAAAGTGACAATATTTTCCTGCAATACGGCTACATCTTCCATAAAATTCGATTTTGAAATATTGTGACCGTATAGCAGCATGTGAAATGAAATGTGACCGGCGACGATTTGTGCTACGGATCTTTGTAAACCTACAAACTTCAAGTAGCAAGGCTCGGAACCGGTTTTTTTCGAAAACCTCGAAATAGCCCAATATTTAAACTGTTTTATATTCTTTATGTAGTACTCAAAATGTTATGAAATTACCAACGTCGTATTTTTAACCGACTTCAAAAAGGAGGAGGTTTACAATTCGTCGAAATCTTTTTTTTTTTTTATGTATGTTCCCCGATTACTCGAAGACGCGTTGACCGATTTGAAAAATTCTTTTTTTGTTTGAAAGGGTATACCTTCTAGTTGGTCCTAGTGTCACCGAATCCAGATCTGATGATGGGATCCTGGAGAAATCGAGAGAACTCTTCAAATGTTGTAGGCACACATGACATTTTTCATTTATTTTCGAAGACTTAACAAGTATTTGCGTCTAGTCATGAACATTTTAAGTTGGTGATCTGATGATGGAAGGTACAACTCCTTAGCAATTAGGAGTTGGGGGATAATTCTTTAAGTATAACATTTCTCGTGAATTTTGGAAGCTATTTGAGTATTTGCCTTTAGGTGGTCATCCTTACATGTTGGTGAGCTGATGATGAAAGGTACAGCTCCTTAGAGATTAGGAGTTGGGGGACAATTCTTTAAATATAACATATTTCATGTATTTTGGAAGCTATTCGAGTATTTGCGTTTAGGTGGTCATCCTTTCATGTCGGTGTGATGATGATGGAAGGTACAACTCCTGAGAGATTAGGAGTTGGGGGATAATTCTTTAAATATAACATAGTTCATGTATTTTGGAAGCTATTTGAGTATTTGCCTTTAGGTGGTCATAGTCTCATGTTGGTGAGCTGATGATGAAAGGTATAACTCCTTAACGATTAGGAGTTGGAGGATAATTCTTTGGATATAACAACTATCATACATTTTCGAGATCTATTCAAGTGTTTGCTTAGTGGTTATGACATGTTGGTTAGCGGTTAGTGATTCTTTAAATAATAAAGGTATGCTAAGGCTATTATCTATAATCTTTGAAATTATTCATACCTGCTGATGATATAATGTATATCTCCTTGATAATGGAATAATTCTTTGAAAATTTAAGTTATCCAGTTCAGGTTTTCTGGCCTATTACAGTGCAGTACATTCTAATTTTAAGTATTTAGTGCGTACTACATAACGATTTTACACTACTAAAAAGCAAAAAATAAAATATTTTAAAATAAAAATAAAACCGCCTTCAAAACTTCGCCCGAACTAAAAGGTAAAAAATAATTTTAGTTCCTACTTCTTAGGATTTTCTACCCAAACCTTTAAACCTTTTACCTTATTCATTGAAATAAAATATTATGGCTAGGTATCCTACAGATTTCTAAGAAGTCGGTGCCAAGCCAAATATGTTCACTTCGCGAGTATATGACTGTATTTGATAGAGCTTTGTAACTTACTGTCACTCCGGTTATGCTGTCATCAAAATGACTGAGGCAGATCATTCTGTTGATATAAACATAATCAGAGTGACAGTAAGTTACAAAGCTCTATCTAATAACTATAATTATACAGATGTAGTGAGAAATGACTTGCCTTCGGAAACGTTCGTCAACGTCATGCTGTTTCAGTCTATCTCACTGAGACTGACAGTAATAGCTGTCATGCTACTTCAGTCAGACTCGGTGACACTGCCTGAAACAGCATGTGTTTACGAACGTTTCCGAAGGCAAGTAATTTCTCACTACACCTGTACCTACCTATGAACGTATTTGGCTTGGCACCGACTTCTTAGAAATCTGTAGGATACCTAGCCATAATATTTTATTTCAATGAATAAGGTAAAAGGTTTAAAGGTTTGGGTAGGTGGTAGGGTTTTTACCTTTTAGTTCGGGCGAAGTTTTGAAGGCGGTTTTATTTTTATTTTAAAATATTTTATTAAATTACTCCATTAACAAAGAATTGATACACCGAAGAACAAAAAAGAACGAAATTCGATTTCGTTCTTTTGTATGGAGTAAAAACCGGTACCCGAGCCCTGTCAAGTAGGTATGATATTTTCGAATTCAGCTTCTTTATTTACATATCTATACAAGTTATACACATAAATTAAATCTAACCTAACCTGTATCTAAAATTGGCCCTTGTGGCTTCGTATCGAGTATGCTGGCGGCATTTGCAATGCTGATGCATTGTGCAAGGAAATCGGCAGCTCTTCGGTCTTTAACGTCAACGAGACGTTTCGCGATTTCGAAAAACATTTTACGTGCGCTGGGGCCCCATGAACCTAAAGTTTCTACACCAAATGGTACAAAATCGTACTCTTTGCCGATATTTAATACGTTTTCAAAATTCGGCATTTTCAGACGAAAATTCAGCTTGCGAAATATGAAATTGCATAACATTTTACATTGACGTCGTAACTAAAACATTCTAAACTCTTATCGTAGCTAACCCGCCCTCATAATAATATGAACAAGTAGTTGTACTATACTTAAATATCTCTGGAAGAAACGTGATCACGAATACCAATATTCTAAAAGCATGCTCACACATTCAGCGTGCGATGTAGTCTAACATACTCGTACATTATTCAATGTGAGATATTTATTTAATATATCCACGCGCGAAATTTGCAAGATACCTGGGGCACTTTTGCCGGAACAATCTTCTAGACACTAGAGATGTTTGTTTGTGGATATATTTTGCATTTCGGTGGCGCATTTGAAGTGTCATGGATGGAATAAAATACTCAGTTGGAAATTGAAAATCATTCTGACACCATCAATACAATACAGTATTCACATCATCAGGCTATCTCAGTCCACGGATGGACAATTACAAAGCAAAAGCAATGACGTCACATGCGTGCTAACGATCCTTTAGAAACCTACACTTTTTTTAGAATCTCCTACTAGCAAGCACGGTCCCTAGGGAAAACGTTGACAACTCATTTCACAGTTGGATTGCTCGTAGAAAGAATTTCCTCTTAAGGCAGTGATAACACCATATATGTACATTATGTAATACCGCGATATGTTTGTGAAAGAAAAAAAATACTACAAATGCCTTTACCACACAAGCTTTTCTTTTTTCTCAATGGTTGACTAGTGGAAAGTGTTTTTCCTGTTGTGCAATAAAAAATAAATAAGATATCGTAAAATATCTTGTGGCATAGACTGTTTTTTTGGCAGTTTGCAGATACGTGGGTTAGCAACACTGCACTCGAATAATTTTTATGTTTAATCTATGGCCTATCTGTGGAACTAAAAATATTACATTTTAATGCAAGTACAAAAAACAATTTTTCGACGAGGGTGAAAGTTGGTGCCAGAGTGATACGAGGGCGACAATCACCCGAGTTAAAAAGAAGTTTTTACACGTGCATCGAACGACTTTTTTCGTAACAAGTGCCTTAAATATTTAACGTGATTTTGGCCGTAGTAATGAAATAATACGGAAATTTAATCTTATGTTTAAAGTGCAGATACGTACAATTATGTAACAACTTAAGCATTCGAGGTTACTGTACATAATCTCTGTATGTTAAATACATCTGCAAACGTGTTGACGTTAAAGCTATGGGAAGTCAGCCATATTTAAAGGGTCCACGGAAAACGTGTCCAGTTCTTAAAAAAATCAGGGCTAGTTAAAAGTAAGGTGGTTTTTCCTTCTGTAATTTGAATTGACTAGACATGTTCTTTCCGTGGACTCTTCATTTGTATTTTTTTTTATTCTACTGACGACTGGTATACAGGCAATGTCGATGTGGCGGTTCTATCTAAGAAATAAGACACTGAATAAAATACACATCTTGGGACTAAAAGCAATTGTGTTCACAACGGAAGCTAAATAAATATCTTGGGACATCTTACACAAATTGTCATGTGGGTACCAAGCGATATATTTTGATAATATATATATATAGATACTTAATTACATAGACAGCCATGACCAAAGAACAAATATTTGTGATAAATAAATATAAATACACAAATAATCCCCTCGGGATTCGAATGTATTAACTGGAATTAATTTTGAGAGTGTTTTGAGATAAAATAATTAAAATCGTAAAATAAGGGACACCCTAACGGCCACATGTAAAAAGTTTGCAGGAGTTAACAAGTGCTGCTTTCACGGTTCAGAGCAAATGAAAACTAAGTTTTTCTGAGATGTAAGCTTCATGGTACAGTAGTATACACACGGTGGAGTTTAATTTTCTTTTATGATGATGACGAACATGGGTATTAAACCGCCCGATGGTAAGTAAACATTGCATATACAGGTCGTACATGTATGGTATAACTTTAATTTCTTTACTCTATGACATTTCATAAAATCTCAAAAATGCCCCCAAAAACGATTGTTCAATTGTGCCAAGATGGGCAGAACATAGCGCTTTTCTTAACACCGCGCATTTTCGGCGCAACGTCTTTGACAAATTTAATGTTTAAATATAGCCAACCAAAACTTTGATGGACCAATCACAACTATTTTTAAAAAGCGGTTTAATTTTTTATGGGTTGACATTGGAATTCATTGCTGCGAATAATACTAACTACATCTCAAAATACAATTTCGGGGTTAAAGTGACAATACTTTCCTGCAATACGGCTACATCTTCCATAAAAGTCGATTTTGAAATATGACCGTATATCAGCATGTGAAATGAAATGTGACTCGCGACGATTTGTGCTACGGATCTTTGTAAACCTACAAACTTCAAGTAGGTACTCGTAGGTATGATATTTTCGAATTCAGCTTCTTTATTTACACCTCAGCCTTCGTAGCCTAGTTGGTAGTGATCCTGCCCACGAAGCTGGAGGTTCCGGGTTCGAATCCCGGCGAGGGCATTATTTGTGTATTTATTTATCACAAATATTTGTTCCTTGGTCATGGTTGTCTATGTATTTAAGTATCTATATGCTGCTAACTATAATCTGCGTAGTAATAAAAACGCGGGCCATTTTGCCCCCGTGCCGCACAAACTCGCGAAATCGAAACGGTCCGTCTACGTCCTCGGCCCTCTCATATACAGCAAGCTGCCGGACAGTGTCAGGGGTGCACTTTCCTCTCGTGTATTTAAAGGGAAACATAAACAATGGCTACTGCAAGCTGCGCAATTTTATGATTTAAATGAATTGTTATATAATACATAATAATGTGTTACAATCGAGTAGGTACCTATAAAATCTATCAGTTAATCTATAAAATTTTAATATTTACAAAATGAAATAAATTTTAATATTTACAAAATGTAATAGTTATTCTAGTAGAATAATACGTAATAATAATGTATTGACATTGACATGTAATATTAAACCGATGTATAAACTGATGACCTGTAACGAATGTTACTAATAAATATATTTTTTTCTTTTCTTTTATGTATAGTATACATCTGTTATATATATCGTCGCTTGGTACTCACATCACAAGTCTTAATTGAGCTTACCGTGGGACTAGATCAATTTGTGTAAGGTGTCCTATGATGTTTATTTATTTATTATTTATTTATCTATACAATTTAACACATAAATTAAATCTAACCTAACCTGTATCTAAAATTGGCCCTTGTGGCTTTGTACCGAGTACCTATGCTGGCGGCATTTGCAATGCTGATGCGACGCAAGGAAATCGGCAGCTCTTCGGTCTTTAACGTCAACGAGACATTTCGCGATTTCGAAAAACAATTTACGTGCGCTGGGGCCCCATGAATCTAAAGTTTCTACACTAATGGGTACAAAATCGTACTCTTTGCCGATATTTATTACATTTTCAAATTTCGGCATTTCCAGACGAAAATTCAGCTTGCAAAATATGAAATTGCATAACATTTTACATTGACGTCGTAACTAAAACATTCTAAACTCTTATCGTAGCTAACCCGCCCTCATAATAATATGAACAAGTAGTTGTACTATACTCAAGTATCTCTGGAAGAAACGTGATCACGAATACCAATATTCTAAAAGCATGCTCACACATTCAGCGTGCGATGTAGTCTAACATACATTATTCAATGTGAGATATTTATTTAATATATCCACGCGCGAAATTTGCAAGATACCTGAGGCGCTTTTGCCGGAACAATCTTCTAGACACTAGAGATGTTTGTTTGTGGATATATTTTGCATTTCGGTGGCGCATTGGAAGTGTCATGGATGGAATAAAATACTCAGTTGTAAATTGAAAATCATTCTGACACCATCAATACAATACAGTATTCACATCATCAAACTATCTCAGTCCACGGATGGACAATTACAAAGCAAAAGCAATGACGTCACATGCGTGCTAACGACCCTTCAGAAACTTACACTTTTTTTTAGAATCTCCTACTAGCAAGCACGGTCCCTAGGGAAAATGTTGGCAACTCATTTCACAGTTGGATTGCTCGTAGAAAGAAATTCCTCTTTAAGGCAGTGATAACACCATATATGTGGTACATTATGTAATACCGCGATATGTTTGTTTTTGAAGGAAAAAAAATGCGACAAATGCCTTTACCACACAAGCTTTTCTTTTTTATCAATGGTTGACTAGTGGAAAGTGTTTTTTCTGTTGTGCAATAAAAAATAAATAGGATATCGTAAAATATCTTGTGGCATAGACTGTTTTTTTACCGGTGGCAGTTTGCAGATACGGTTGCAACGGTTAGCAACACTGCACTCGAATAATTTTTAAATATGTTTAATCTATGGCCTATCTGTGGAACTAAAAATAGTAAATTTCGATGCAACTGCAAAAAAAAATTTTTTTTCGACGAGGGTGAAAGTCGGAGCCCGAGTGATACGAACGAAACGTGTATCGAACGACTTTTTTCATAACAAGTGCCTTAAATATTTAACGTGATTTTGGCCGTAGTAATTAAATAATACGGAAATTTAATCTTGTGTTTAAAGTGCAGATACGTACAATTATGTAAAAGCTTAAGCATTCGAGGTTACTGTACATAATCTCTGTATGTTAAATACATCTGCAAACGTGTTGACGTTAAAGCTATGGGAAGTCAGCCATATTTAAAGGGTCCACGGAAAACGTGTCCAGTGCTTAAAAAAATCAGGGCAAGTTAAAAGTAAGGTGGTTTTTCCTTCTGTAATTTGAATTGACTAGACATGTTTTTTCCGTGGACCCTTCATTTGTATTTTTTTTTTATTCTACTGACGACTGGTATACAGGCAATGTCGATGTGGCGGTTCTATCTAAGAAATAAGACACTGAATAAAATACACATCTTGGGACTAAAAGCAATTGTGTTCACAACGGAAGCTACTATTAGGGCCCATATCAGATGTTCCTATCCATTTCGCGCTTTATCATATAATTTCGTGGATAACAGCGTTGTATCTCAAGGGAGGCCCGATGTCAAAACTCATGATGTTTTCCATTAGGGCACTGACGTGTCTCTTGCCTCAGCCCGTCTCCGGCGACTGATGGCTTGGTTTAAACGATAAGATGTGTGCGTTTTAGTAATTAGTTAATTTGAGCGCCCGGCAGGCCAAGCCAAGTTGACATTCCGCTATCGTGTAAAATAAGTGATAATGATAAGTCACGTGACTTTAATAATGTTTGGAAATGGACACGTGACATGCTCGTACATTTATTACTTATCTTAAAGTATAAGTCAAAACTGATGATGTTTTCCATTAGGGTACTGACGTGTCTCTTGCCTCAGCCCGTCTCCGGCGGCTGATGGCGTGACTTAAACGATAAGATATGTGTGTTTTAAATGTTTTAATACTTTGGGCATTTCTTCGAGCGTTTCAACAGCCCTAACTTCAGTGGCAACATTATAAAGGTGCGTTTAAACCAAAAGAGCATTCGCTGTTCTAGCGCCCGTTCTAAGAAATCAACCAATCACGTTTTGTGTACCGATCGAATTTCGTAGAGTGGGAGGTTAGAACAGCGAATGCTCTTATAGTTTGAACGCACCTTTACTTGTTTTCCGTGGGTACCTCATACATATTTTGGATATCTTGGTAGTTGTCAAGTACGTCTACCAAGATATCCAAAAATGCATGCATCTCTCACGGGATTCGTGTGATAAAGCTGCCTCAGAAGTTACAGCGGTTGAAACGCTCGGAGAAATGCCCACTTAGTTCATTTAAAACATTTACTCGTATACCTACAGCAAGTCATAGGAAAGTAGGTAAGATTAGAACTGCTATCTTTCCACAGTTTGAACTGCTAATATATATGCGTTTAAATAATTAGTTAATATATAATAATTAATAGAGCAAGTTATTTATAAATTACACTATCAAAATCACGCGAAATGAAATATTATTTGAGAAACAATTACAATTTTGAGATCTTTGTTTTACATCACCATACCTATTATGCTTCTACTGAATTCTATTTAGTTACTATTTTATTTTTATGCTAAATTATAACCCTCACTAGAAATCCTAAGCTACCAATAACAATAGTACAGATAACAAACTCAAAGATACGGCTCAAATTCGTGTTGTGTCAATTACACCTTATACTATTGTAGGATTTTAAGAAGACTACGTGTGGAAAATGACATTATACAAATTCATTTAAAGTAATCTTGCAATTTAATTCTACAGTAATCAAATTTTGATACGTTTTTGAATACTCCATGTACCACACAATCTACTACACAAACTTTACAGTTCAGTTATACTCAAAAATTAATGGAATTTAGTATGGAATGTATTACGGAACATCGCTTATAACTCAGACCGTCCTGCATTAGGCCGCGATGTAAGAAACCCTCGTAGTCAGAAATTGTATTAATTTTTCCTTTTTTAATGGATGTCTCGGATAAATAGAGTTTTCGTTATTTTGACATAGGTGGCTTACGTTAATGTAACTTCAATTGGAACCCTACGTCACTTTAGAAACTTGTCAAAATGACACATAGTAAAGTTTTTTACAATTTGACACATAATTTCGGAGTGGCCTAGGGTTTTAATTGGTTGACTGTACGGTCGGCTCCAATAATATGTATACGATTTTTTCTTATGGCTTTGACATACGTTTCGAAATGTAGACATATTAGTAGACGTTAGCTTCTTTTTTTAATTGGGCGTTTTCACAAACCGTTGTTGAAATCACCTTGTTATTTAATTCGGACAAGTTTGGGCTTGTTCTACTCGCGATCAGGAGCTCTTTCGATTCTAATAGGAGAAAAAAAATGTACCAAAATATTTTTTACATTACGATACCGTTTTTTTCATAGATGTTCAAAGGCGGTAGCGTAATGGAAGGAATGAAAACTGTATTAAATTTATGGGACAAAGTTCTCCTAACAAAATCGAATGAGCTCCTGAGCTTCTGAGTCGAATAAGCCTTTTCATCAAACTTATTGTCTAAGTGCGCCATTGCTTGCATGAATACCGGGAGTAATAGAAAAGTGAAATTCCCTAGGGAGTAATAGAAATGTCAGTACATCATTTAATAATATTTTGTCTTAAAACATATTTTTTGTCGGCAAGTATGATGAAAAACATTGTATGCATCACGGTCGGTAAGCGGAATACTAACTCGAGTCATTAAAAGGCCTCCGCCTTATGGGCTTTTAACACTCGTTAGTAATTCCGTGCTTATCTCCTTTATTTTTATTTTTTATTTTATTTTATATACTTGGGGCATCAACAGCAGTACATGGAAAATTTACAAAAACTGAATGTACAGTACACAATGCACAATGTACTAAAATTTTACCAAATTAAATAACAAGGTGATTTCAACAACGGTTTGTGAAAACGCCCAATTATGGGTTCAAATAAAGGCAACAGAGAACTAATATTTAGTCATCATCATTTCAAAAGAAGACAGTCTCTGCTGGACAAAGGCCTCTCCAGGAGTCTCCACAAGGAACAGTCTCAACCAATTCAATTGTCCAACACTGGTTGGTATCCATTTTAGTACGTCCAACACTGGTACAGCCTAATTATTAATCATGATTATCTTAAAAAAAAATCAAATCAAGTCATCCAAAGGAGAGCGCTATGCCGGGAGTCTCTCTGCGAGATAAGATTATAAATGTTACCATCCGCAGCAGAATCAAATCACACAAACCAGTTACAATGAAATTACCAATTACATCACACGAAAATTACATAATTATTTTCTTCGGTTACCGTGATGATTACACATGAAATAAAACTATGAAAACGGATAAATTCGCGTATATTAATTCAATTTAACTTCATCCCGACGTTTCGAACACTTTACAGGGTTCGTGGTCTGCGGGCGAATAAAGTAAAGTGTTCGAAACGTCGGGATGAAGCTAAGCTTAATTTTATAATAATAATTTAATGAAAATCACATACTTAATAGATTAAATAAAATGCATACCTATATCTTAAATATATTATAATCTTAAAATACATTTTCATGTACAGGGGGCCAACATACTTAAATACGAGGAGAATTAATTTAATTTAATTAGTATGTTTATTTGAACACATTTTAATATTAAATTAATAACTACGTAATTCTTCACGTATTAATATCAATGCCAAAGACACGAAATCTCATTAGTTCATAACGCATAAGCAATGAGGGTTTTCGATAATTTTTCTGCCACCAGGCGGCGCTTCGTACGTACCTGGTCTCGACAACTGTCAGATTCATACTATTCATAGGCACCTGGGCCTAAAATATTGAAATTCTATTTTATTTGAAAGAGAATTGATTTTGTAATAGATTACGACTAATACATGGTCGTCGAACTGAAGATTGAACTCTAAAACAGGCGCTCAAAGTCACTGGTATTCAAAATAATTACTATAACTTTGTTAATTTCATGAGAATTGACTTGGAACTATTTTATTCATTTATTTTAGGTAACAATATGACTAAAGTAATGGTTTTCAGAATAAATAAGCCTATAAATATGTTGAAAATTAAATGCGCGTATTTATTTTGACAGTTCGTTATAAGGTCGGCTCAGTGCTGCCATCTCACCTCCCCATAGCGGCCGAAAAAGTATCAAAAACCCTCATTCCTTTGAAATCAAACATTTATGTACTCCAAACTCAGTTATTCGTTACATTATTCAAAAATGTTCGATTCTAATTGAATTCTCTAAAGAATTCTTCAATTGATTGGATGAGAATAGAATCACAATTAGTTTATTTATTGGGTTCTAAATTTCTAATGATCAATTCAATCGGTTTTAAGTACCTACGAAGTAAATAGTTTGGGTATTAACATTGTAAGGTTATGGATGCATTGACTTCAATCTCGTATCTTAAAGTCAACAGGGTCAGAGAGGAGATTCTAATTTATTTTTAACTAGCTAACCTCGCCGGCTTCGCTCACGTACAACACTGAGAGATACTGTAACAACTTTGGAAAATACTAGAATACAAGGTTTCCTTGGTTAGTACTTTTTATACTAATATTTTCTTTTCCATATCAAACGATTAAAATCATTACATACAGTGTGATTCCGTGGTCGTGGAGCAAGAGTGAATAGGGTACTAGGGAAGATCACGCTGACCAACTTTCACTATGGAGACAAGAAATCGCGAAAAAAAAAACTCCTAATCATGAGTTAATTGATACTTAACTATCACCGCCGGGCAAGTACCGCCGTGTCTCTTTTATTTACACGTTAGTGCGTATCTTTTGTTCGTGTTTATAGCCAATAGTTCATAGCTTAGTAGCTCGCGGTGAAACCAGAGCCTTATCATGTCAACCCTCTTCGTCATATCGAATAGACTGTAAAGGTTTAATACCGTTACAGTTACTTAAACTTTTTTATTGAATCAGTCTATCTATCCGCTAACCGCATCATACTCCGTTGCGTACTTTTAAAGATTTAAGTTAAATTTAATTAATATTCGCAATAAAATCCGTTGTAATAGTTTTATTAGATTTATCAATTTTACTTCAAATGTGTACAGTCGACGTCAAAGATATCGTTACTGTTTAGATGCCAAAAATATATTTACAAGTCGTTGTAATGTATGTTGCCTTGACATTAAGGTTGTGTAAATATATTTTTGGCACCTGAACCGTAATGATATCTTTGACGTCGACTGTTCATTTATGTGTGATCGGAAATTAATAATCATACATATTTATTTTTGAGTTTATAAGACTATCGACTTGCTTTATATAGGTATACGACCCACTGTTGCTTTAGACATATCACAACTCAAAAACCTTCCTTCAAACTAAAGCCTTAAATTTCAAACTAAAGCTACATTTTTCTATAAAATAGCTAAAGTTCTAACTCTTTGATAAGGAATTTATAAATTTCCAACTTTGGAATAGAGTTGTAGTTGATTTGTGATTTTCTTCATCTTTCACTTCACATTTTTGGTCAGCAGACTCGGAAACTAGTTTAAAGTTAGATTGAGTTCGCAAAACTGGCCCTCAAGTGTTTTGTATAGTTTCATGAGGTGAAAGTTGCTATAGTACAGTGGTGCATCTTCTGAATTCAGGAGAACCTATTTAAAATGAAAGGAGATATGAATGAAATATTTTTTGTAAAAGTAATTACTCGTTATAAATTAATATCTTGGGACATCGTACACAAATTGACCTAGTCCAACGATAAACTCAATCAGATACATAAGTACACATAGTATAGATACTTAAATACATAGACAGCTACGACCAAGGAACAAATGTTCGTGATAAATACATACACAAAAAAATTGAACCCGGGAGTTGAACCCGGAACCTCCAGCTTTGTAGGCAGAGTCACTGTCTCTTCCAACTAAGCTACGGATGCTGACAAAAGTAACAGTTTAGATGTACTATTTTATCGGTGACTTTACTCTCTTCAGTCGATTCATGTAATACTCATATAAGTAGTTGAGTCAAACTAACCCACAGTTGATAGGATCACGCTATTTTGTTTCATTGGACTATTATCTATATGCAAAATTTCAGCTCAATCGTTTGAAGTATCGTAAAAACATGTGAAGTATATACTACATGTACAAGCATTATTTATACGGTGAAAACTACCATAATGTACGACTTAGAAGTACGTATACCAATACCAATTTGTAAAACACTTGACTTTATAATATGAAGTAATGCAGAATGTGTAAATTAAGTTTAACATAATAATAGAATGGAGTTCCAATCAATAATATGAATGAATATGGAACTTCAAATGCTTTAAAAAGCTACTACCTGTTTATACCGGGGCACTTAGTTATTTTTTCAATAACTTCGTTTAAATGAATTAAACAGCACTTTCAAAAACAAAACTTTGAAACGTAATTAATGAACAAGTCTCAAAAATAAATTTAAACAAAATGTTTACTTGTTTATAAACAGCTCGTGAAGATGAAAGTCCGCTTTTTACCGGTACAAATATTTAGCCGAGTCCCCTTTGAGGCAGATCATGCATTATTCAGAGTTTCAATTGTCTACTGCATTTCAGTGGCGGTTGCGTTTAAAATTCATTCAGCAGCGCACGTTGTTCAGACTTAAGGGGCAGCCTTTGTTATTACTTCATAGTTTTAAACAAGTTTCTGTAACGTGCTTGTTTTAGCGACAAAAGTTGGAGCTGATAAATTGTAGTTCTGCAAATGTGTTTTATACTTGTTTGGTCAAGGTTTCTTTCAAAATTCTTCAATGGTATTCACACCATTTAGTTGTAAAATCGAACTGTTTTATACTTTTTATGAAAGTGTAAATCTGAACTTGTGTCTCAAACTAAAACGCAGTAGCGTGGTAACACGCAGAGTTACTAGATTTTACTGTTGGTTTGCAATACAAGATTTATTCTAAATAGTGGCCAAACGTATATTTAATGTAAGTATTGATAAGTGATGCTCTTTAGTGAGACGTCCCACTTTATCAGTAATTGTAAGGACGCTTAGACAGATAGTTTATACAAAAACACACGCAATATCCGTTCTTATGAACGTTAACGAAAATATGCAATGTTTCACTGAAAATCCTGACAATGTCTAAAATTGTATGGCTTTTATGTCAATTTTACTTCTTATTTGATGAGATGAGACCATTTTATGGCTTTGTTTATTTCTGTTTTGTTAGTATAGTATGTGTTGTTTTGTTAAATTAAGTTTTACGAAGTCTAATAGTAAATTATTATTCTATTTATTTCTTAATTTGATTCCAGCTCAAAGTCGAAGCAACATAAACATAAAACGCTCAACAGTTCGAAAAAGTATTATTTTCCTTTAGTTTCAACGCCGCAAAACATTTCTGAAATCGCCTTATATGTAAATAATTCTCCCTATTAGCTATAAGCATACTCTTGGCGGCTTCCCAGCTCCCCAGTCGCTAAGTCCAAAGGGTGTAACGGAGCAGACATACCCATGATACATAACTCTTTTGCGTGCCAAGGCTCGAGTAGCGTTACAAAACTCGGTATTATTAAATTGGCCAAAGCTGTAAAATTGCAATTTTACGACCAATCCCCCGATATTCCATGACAAAGTATGAGTAAGTACAATACTAAAACAATATTGCATCGGGCTTAAGGTTTTATCAATTTTACAGTTGGTCTTAACTGACGGGTTATGGTTATAATAAAATGTGTTTATGATGGAGATGTGCTTTACTGCACATTGTTTAGTGCCTGTATAACGAGTTTTTCTATTGTTTTGTACAATCAACTCGAATTATTACTGTGACAAAGCTTGGGATCTTGGTTTTAGATCTCTTTATTTGTACTTGCAGAAATTTAATATAACTGAATTATTTTTTGAAACACTAGTCTTGGTTGACATTTTACACTTTCGACTGGTAGAAAACACGGGTTCCGGTTTTGTTTCGATGGTAGAAGGTAACTTTGCCTAGTTTATGGAAAAAATAAGGGAGAAATTTCTTTGAGAGGATTATTTTCATTACAGCTATGTATTATTCAGAACTAATTTGCTTGGTTTGGGTTTGAGGCACTCAATACTCAATCTTTATTGCACTTATAATGTGTCCAGAGTACAAAGTGTTACAGAGACATAACCCTATTTGGCTCTGAATGTTGAGAGAGGTACGTAGAGTTATAATTAACTAAATAGTATACAGGGTGGAATTTATTTTTGGGTCAGTGAGTGCAGCTAACATATTCAAAGTTACATAATTGTACATGTTTAACATATTCATTCAAAGCTACGCGAAAAAGACCTTCCCTAGATTTTAAATTAATGAAGATTGACGTTTACAGATTTTCGCGACCCCAGACAATAGTTTGAATACTACGATATACTCTCGTAATGTAATCTACATTTTTATATCGGATCATCCATTTCCTCTAGAAACTAAGTTAAATATGTTATCATAACTAGACAAAATACCCAAATTTCATGGATGTCGAGTCGTAAACCGTGTGCGGAGATGACGGCCGAGAAAGATTTTAGGCGATCATTTTATGACCTCTTTTTATGGAAAATGCTTTTGACACGCGATTCTTAAGCGTGTTATTAGGTCCTGAGGTCGCTGTAAGCGTGTATATGAGTGTTGCTTGAGGATATAATAGTGCTTTACAAGATAAGGTTATGTTTCATATATTCGGTGTTGACACCACAGTATCACACGCTTTTAGAGATAAACAAAAATAGATGGCAATGGGGTATCATCATCGTTCGCTCGTGAGTTACCACTGAGTATATACGTTATTCGTCCCGTTCTTGTGCATATCTTACCTAGTAGAGACCAACTGATTTCAAGCTGGAGGAGGTCCAACGCTTTTGTTGCCTTTTTAAAAATATTTTTATTGAAGAGAATAAATTGGCCTCATCACCCTCGTCACCCTCGTTGATGATGTCAAATTTTGCCTTAAATCTATTCTATATTATGAGCTATGTTCTGCGAATCTAGCCTCAATTAGTTTTCACGGCATTTTTGAACTAGCGTTAGATGTATTTGTTCATATGCTTGCAGATCGTTTAACGTAGAAACTTTAGATTCGTGGGACCTCAGCGCATGCAAATTGTTTACCGAAATCACGAAACGTCTGGCTAACGTAACTAAATACCGAAGAGCTGATCGAAGGTGACTTCCTCGCACAGCGTATCAGCATAGCAATACAGCGAGAAAATGCCGGCACAAGGGCCAATCTTAGATATAGGTTAGGTTAATTAGATTGAATGTAATTACTCAAATTGTAAAAAATAAAAAATATATATACCTATTCAAGACGGATGCTAAGCATGCAATAGCCATAACTATGATGGATGATTGTATTCTATAAATACGAGTAAATACGTTCGCGCAGTCCCACATCCAAGGCACACGAGCACAAGCCGGTGCTGCTGCTGACCAGGCCCAGGTTCTCAAGCGCCGCAAATACTCGTCGCTTTTAATCAACTACAAGTTTGCGGCGCTTGCAGTAGAAACGTTAGGTCCTTGGTCAGCAGACATGAAGACTTTTATGAGGACCATGTCGTCCCGGCTGCACGAAGCCTCTGGTGACCCAAGGGCTGGCGCTTACCTCGCACAAAGAATCTCTTTAGCGATTCAGCGAGGTAACGCCGCCAGTGTCATGGGCACCATGCCGCAGGCGGGTTTGCAAATTGTTGATCTTCTGTAGTAAATAGGTGGACATGTCCATCATAAAAGAATCTATTTTGGATACCTACCTCAAATATTGGAAAGACCTTTATATATGTCGTGTCTCACTTGTATCTCGACATACAACATCAAAATATTTACTTACCTTCTAGCAATCTTATACCTACTTACTTGCGTAATTCTAAAAGCAAAATATACCTTTTATTGATATCAACAAAGCTTAAATTTGATAGACATATCGGTTTGAGTGAACGGTTGTTATTTAAGCGAGATATAAGGACTGACCTAAGCTAACATGCAAAATAGGATAGGAGTTTATGAATGTGATACGGCAAGTTCCTTTAATACCTGAAGCCGACATTACACTGTGAAGTCTTACGTAAGTATCCGTACCATAAGTTGGAAAGTAAAGTAATACGTTAAAATAATTATGAGTTTTTCGTTATTTTTAGCCGAGTGCACGTTATGTCCACATATCTTTTTAACGTATTTGCTGAAATCTTTTATGTGTGCACAGAAAACTAAAAACATATTTTAGTATGAAAACTCTCAACTCCGTTAACACAAAGGTGACCATCCCACGATTTTGGGTTATTATTCGAGCGTTTCAACCGCCTCATTTTCGTGGTCACATTTACTAAGAGTTGGCTGTAGGCTTTATGGTGAATTTCGTAGATGTCCCGTACATTTATAAGATAACCAGACACGAAGTTAAAATAATCAGCCGTTATCGCGAAAAGTGTCACCACGAAAATGACCCGGAACAAACGCCCAAATAATGACACTTTTCCGCCAAGAAAGTAAGTAAAATTTCAGTGATCACACTCTTAGAATATCTCAAAAAATAGACAATAGTCAGAGTAATATTCACGTAACATACGATACTCGTAAGTTTCAGCATTGCAAAGTGACAGATACGTATAAAGATATGGGAGGGTCGGGTGTCTTATATTATGTGCGACAATTTGTATTGGTATTATTGCAAGAGAATAGTATTGTCTTCCGTAATATTTTCTGCTGATAAAATGGCACGGATACAATTTCAAATACATTGGACGAACTATTGATAGTTACCTATCTGAGATAAATGTGAAATGTATACAATTTCAAACGAGTTTCAGTATTCGTGTTTGGATTTGGAATTATATTTTTAGATTTATATTGTAAAAGTTATTACGATACGACGAAGGATCTGTGAGACAATATATCACACTTGTATGCAAGTCAATAAGTAAGTTTTTCATAGTCATTTTAGCCTATGCCTATCATAGCTCAGGGGTATGCAAAGTTCTTATATCACATCACATCATCAGCCTATGCTAGTCCACTGTTGTTGGACGTAGGCCTCTATGCGTATAGACGAATTAGCATGTAAATACCCATTGTGTCAAATGTATTCTTACTGCCGTCATCACACGGTTTTTATATGTCAGAAATGTATTTTTAGCTATGAGTTTCATACTATTGTTTACCTAAATTCTGATTGGTTAATGGGTATTTCTCGATTAGATGTGTCTGTCAGTTGTCACAGCCATGTATCTAGAGGAAATTAACATTACAACTTAATTTTCTATATTATTATACATGAAAAGAAATCTAGTTACAGGGGCTACTTTACAAATAAATATCAAAATGCTGGACTTCCTAAAAACCTTAAACTTTCAAACATGGTCTGACATTTCTCCGAGCGTTTCAACCGCCGTGACTTGGTGGCAACATTATTACGAGTTTTCCGTGAGTAAATATCTCTTTTTTTTGATATCTTGGTAGATGTAGTTGACTCGGTGACAACATTATTGTACGAGTTGTCCGTGATTATCTCTTTGTTTTGATATCTTGGTAGATGTAGTTAACAACTACCAAGATATCCAAAAAAAATTAGACACCCACGGAAAACGTGTAATAATGTTGCCACCGAAGTCACGGCGGTTGAAACGCTCGGAGAAATGCCCGGTCGTGACACCCCTGTCAAACTAAATAAGAAATAACCTTTTTTTATATATACATTTTTTTTTCAAAACTATAATTTATATATATATAAATCTAACTAATCTACTTAACCTAACCTATACTATCTATGTAAGATCGACCCTTGTGGCATTGTACCAATGATGCTGGCGGCATTTCCTCGCTGTACCGCAATGCTGATGCATTGTGCGAGGAAATCGCCAGCTCTTCGGTCTTAGTTACGTCAACCAGACGTTTCGCGATCTCAGCAAACAATTTGGGTGCGCTGGGGCCCCAGGAAATAACCTAATAAGTGATTTAGGTACTTTAGCATTTTTTTTGTTAAATTAGCATTCTAGAACGTTAACATAATTTCAAATTACGGAACAAAATTTCAACTGTCACAACAAATGAGCCGTGAAAGGCCACGGTATTAAAATACTGTGGTGAAACAATTTTAAACAAAAAGTTGTATCCCTGGCTACCGTCAGAAACAGAAGGGACTCCGGTAGCTTTCCAACGGCATTTAAATGTTATGGATAAGTCAGACTCAGCGTTTTGCGATTTACGAAAAGCGTCATCGACGGTTCTAAAATATTGGGTCAATTCCTACCTACATATGAAATTGGCGTTTTTGGTCGCAGACTTTAGTTGATCCCTAATTTTGTTATCTAACGAGAAAAGTAGATATATTCTTTGTTTTCAACAGTGCACTGTGTAACAATAGTTATTTGTTATACAAGGGTGCAAAGTTGTATTTTACCCGCGAGTATGAAATTGAAACACGAGCAAGCGAAAGGATTCTATAGTTGAACCACGAGCGAAGCGAGTGGTTCTAAAATAGAATCCTGAGCAGCGAGTGTTTTAACATACGAGAAGTAAAATACATTTGCACCCGTGTGTAACACAAAACTTTTCCCCTCACTATAGCGAGGAAACTCAAAAAAGGTAATTATTTGTTCACATTACAATCATCATCGGGTTAGTGATAATAATTTTCCAAATGCATCATGTATTTAATGCAAGATTTTGTCGCAGTAAACTTAGCACGAAAAAGCAAACGCAGCACGATTTTAACACATTCCTGTAGTTGCACACCAACGCCAATGCATTATTAAATCATTCTCATTCATTATTTTTACAAAATTATAACAGAACACCCTGAAAGTTGTTTAGTTTACTATTTTTATGCGTATTCGAGTCGGTAAATAAAGATTATAACCTATAATATTCTTTGACAATATTGACGTTGACATTTTCTGCGTTTTGTGATTGCATCTAGTCATCTTATCATCATTCACTAAAACAATTGTTACTAATGGAATTTTAGGATTTATATGTTAAAATCATCATATTATATAAAGGTTTGTATTTTACACTAAATTCTCAAACAAATTATTTAATTATCATTAATATGGAACGATTTCCATGAGCATTTTACGTTTTGTTATTCCAAAATCAAGGTCATTACTTTGCCACACAAGTGAATAATATGCGTTTTTACACGTTCGTATTAAAGGATAAACGAGCACTTTACGAGCTAGTGAGGGGAAAAGGTTTTTTCACAATAATATTTTTTTTTTCCCTTAATAATATTAAAAAATAAGCTTTGTAAACAACTCTTGCCATGCTGCCGGTTCGTATGTTTGAAATAGGTATAAATGTATGATAGTACTTTTTTTCTGAAATGGAGATATGCTAAACACGCCTTAGAAGTGTTTAATATTACCGACAAAATTTGGTTTATTTTGATTTTGATATCAAAAAAAGATAGGTACATAGGTACTTACACAAAATTCATTGTATGGAAAATAGACTTTTCACAACATTATCCATATAAAACTCCACTTTCATAGGTAATGATCTAATAAATAACAATAATAATAAATACATCGTGACGCTTCTTTACGTTGTCAACAACAAAATAATATATACAGGGTGATTACGGGGGCTTGATCTCAACTGTGAACAACGTGTTAAGATGGTCTTTCTGAACATGTTTCCCATTGGACCTATATGAACAAAGTTCAACGTTCTTTTTAACGACTAGTAAAGTTCCAGTTCATTAATATGTATACATTTTCCCATACTAATCCCTTGCAAAGTGTTTACATAACTATGAAACGAGTCGCCGTCAAAGTTCATGATTTCCAGTTTCGTTTCATAATATATACTTAAACATATTTGCAAGGGATTAGTATTCAAACACAGTTATATCATACACCGCCCCATGGTAAGGGGGTCAATATTATTTTCGTTGTCTTGTTTCATACCTCTCTGTCACGCTTCTAGTTGCTGTCTCGACTCAGTATATAAAAAAAAATCCGGCGAACTTGTATTTCTTGTTACAGCTAGATTTTAATCCGCACATCAGAAATTAGAAAGAAAACATCATCTCATACAACAATCACCACTGCGTCACGTTTTTAGAGGCAAAAAATAAGACAACGAAAAGAATTTTGACCCAAGGACACTGAACTAATGCAAACGCCATCATCAAATACACATATTTCTCAAAGTAATGTAATGTAACGTTGATAAATTATTACGCAGGATCGCATTCAATTTCGCGGATAAATAGCTCCTACCTTCCAGAGTATTTATGTACGTCTTATCGAATGATTACGTAGTACTTTACACCTCAATTTTATTCGCGACCCTTTTTGGCATAATTACAAAAGCGGTTTTGTGGTAGCGGAGAAATTTACGATGTTAGGGAGAACAGATGGCGTTATATTTTGTATAATTTGTGTTTAATGAGCACAGTTTTGTTGAGTTTGAATAAACTTTACTAGGCTTATTACACTGGAGGATTTTTCAATACAAATAAAACTTCATTTCAAATTAAGATTATTTTGAAAAATTTGAAGTAATTCCTTCTTGACCTCGGACGTTGGTCCGATGGAGGATCCTCTAAATGGACCGAAACACGTCGAGCAATTATTGACTTAAATTACGTGAGTAACCCGTCTGATAAATATTTAAATGTGTTTGAGTTTCACGTTAGTTATAATTTTAAAATACCATGCTTGTTTAATTGATCGCCCGTATTAGATTTACGCGGTTTGTCAAATTTTTGTTGCTATGAAGCAGTGGCACCAACTTCCAAATTAGTTTTCGCAATATGGTAACATGATTGAATAAATTCGATCGACATAAAATAGAATCAAAATGTGTCAGATTAATGCTCACATTACGTTGCTCTTCCATAAATTTTTAAAAATTAATTATGTCTTATTGATTAAGACCCACTTATGTAAAATTACCTAGCGATATCGGTTCATAGTACTTTGGCGTAAAAACTATAGGTTCATGGGCAACCGAAGAGCTGGGAACTTCCTCGCACAACGCATCAGTATTGCGATACAGCGAGGAAATGCCGCCAGCATACTCGGTATAATGCCACAAGGGCCAATCTTAGATTTAGGTTAGGTTAAGTGGATTAGTTTGATTTAATATTTGTATATAAATTAGTATTGAAAATAAATATGAAAAAAAAGTCAAAGACAAAATAAGGTGTAGACAAAAATATTCAAAACTATGTCCCAGTGCACTCTAATTCTGCGCGCGTAATGAGAACGTCGTAACATATTTATGAGCGGATTCTGTCGATACTTATTTTTGCACTTCACTGTACTAAAATCCACGTTTGGTTAATGTTTGAGTTAATATTATAAAAAAATGCTGTACAATGACATACAATCTAATTAGTTTCATATACCAACGATTTCCTTAATTACTGAATTTCCGTTGTAACAATGTTACTTAAGATATAGAAGAATAAAAATCCCTTTGGCCCAGTTATGATAAAATGGATTTCTGTATTCCCCACTTTTTCCTGTATTTTCATTGCTTTAATCAAATACAGAAACTTTTTCAAAGTTCAATTTTAAGATTTTTTGTCGGAACATAAAAAATACGCCGTGAGGAAAAATCGCCTCGATTAATATTCCGAACGCGCGCGTCATCTTTGCGGAATCTTAAGTGTTTATTATTGTTTGTTGTGCTAATAAAATAGGGGAAGACGCCAAATTCTATGAATAACTGGCGTCATGGGCTTTTGAAAAAGGGGCCTCATTTAATTTCTATCCGTGATCATCCCAAGTGTAACTTGGAAGAAATTTAAAGCAAGGTCGAAAAAGGAGCTGCAAGAAAATTGAGCTACCAAGCTTCTAAATAAGCCCAGCTCCACATAGGGCCGAAGGCCTGGCGCGTCACTATCGGGGTGCTTCAAACGCGAACCCGGTGGGTCGGAGGCCCGACGAGTGAGCCCAAGAGGTACAACCGCCCTTCTTAACTGCCTTAACAATCGAAGCTAGTGCCCAGCTCTACCACACTACGTGATGAAATAGTGTAACATGAAAACGAATCGGATATCCGCAGACCCAACGATCGTTTCCACAACCTGCGAAGGCTGCAGACCATGCTCCGCGTAGGGCCGAAGGCCCGAAGTGCCAAAGGGGCGCCGGCTTGCAAGGCCGAAGGCCAAGCTACCAGAGCCCAGCGCTCCTACGCAATACGATGGAAAAGTGTATTATTAAATCAAATCTCAGGGCCGCAGGCCCAAAAATTTGTTTTGAGAAAATGCGGAGGCTAAAAGCCGAGCGCCGCGTAGGGCCAAAGGCCTAGAGCGCGGCCCGACGGCGCGCTTACCTGTTAGGGCGAAGGCCGAGCTGCATAAGACTCAATTTACCAATCAAACCTACCTTCCTTCTTACCAACTCCCCTGCACAAATGTTAAGGCCTAACCCGGCCCTGGAACGGTGAAACCCTTCCCCCCCCCCTCCCCTTTTAGTGTTCTTCTCCAGCCGCGCCATATCGTCTAGTGTCGTTACAACACCTATCATGTCACTAATTTAATTACTTATAAGATATAATATATGTACCTACGTAGTTTGGGAGATACGAGACTTTAATGTGGGCCGGCGTTTTTCATCCAAAATAAGCAATTTTTGTTAAGACATTTCCATTTAAAATTGTATGCGCATGCTAAAACACGTATAGCAATTTTGTTTGGCCACAATGCTATTGTGATTGTATTTTAGGGACATTCCTGATATGCGAACTATATCGTACGTTATTTTGACAACCACCACGATTTTGATACGAAATCGACTCTTTGGTTCATCATCATTTTTCCAGCACTTAAGTCGACACTTGTTTAAAGTAATATGTGACTGATTATTGAGCTATTTCTTTTTAATTGACCCTTACTTTCGAACAGTTCGGACAACTGAGGCAGCTGTGGCAGCTTTTGGCAGTCTAGTCATCATGAAAATTCGTTCGCCTATGAATTATTACCGGATCCAATGTTTAAAATTGTTCAGTTTCTATGGGAAATTAATATTAAATAGATCTTGAAATTTTGTTGTGAACCCTGAAAAAATAATAATCCCCCGAAAGTGTATTTTGTATCGAAATCATGGAGTGAACTTAAACTTTTGACCGGTATCTACTGTATATCAAATCATATATCGTACATGAGTTATTTGAAAAACTCATCGGTACTAGCCGGGGATTGAACCCACGACCGCTGCGTAGCAGCCGTGCATTTTACCCCTTGACCACAAGCGCGTATGTACAATGTATCACTTAGCGGTCAAGAAGATGTGTCAACTGTGACAGTCATGTCACGTCTTTGGCTTCGAAGAAAAACTTCAATAGTGCGATGTAGAACATTTCGAGTTTTCTCTTCAAACATATATTTAAACATATAACTTGTATATATATTCATAATCCGCATATAAAATGCTTTAATTTGATACCCAAATCATATCATTTGGATGACATATTATTCTTGGCGCTTTAAATGTATTTTAATGAATCTGGCTTTTCTAAAATAAGTAACAAACATATAAGTTAAATATATATTCGTAATCGCAGTTCAAAGTTCTTCATTTTGATACCAAACTCGATAGGTTTTTTCAAAATTGTTTTTTTTTGGTCAGACATTATTGAATTTATAGGCCGCCATATTGTTTTTTACGTGACGTCACATATCCTATGTTACCCGCGACGTCACGAGGATTCTAATGATACCTTACACTATTAAAAACGGTTAAGTGGTCACGAAGATCTGCGCGTTTAAAGAAAATATGAAACATACATAGGGGCTGAACACATATACTCTCCTTTTGGCAGTCGTGTAAAAATAGACCAAGATCACTAACGTCCGAGGTGGGAATCGAACCCACGTACTCAGTTTTCGCAGTTGATGCCGGTACCGCTCGGCCACTCGGTCTTAGCAACCATCAGTCAATTT
The DNA here is from genome assembly GCA_025490895.1 of Thaumatotibia leucotreta. Taxonomy (NCBI): domain Eukaryota; kingdom Metazoa; phylum Arthropoda; class Insecta; order Lepidoptera; family Tortricidae; genus Thaumatotibia; species Thaumatotibia leucotreta. The sequence goes on from JALPQI010008292.1 coordinate 40,228, forward strand.
TCTTGGGTATATGCAATCCCTTGCAAGTTGTATTAGGGATTAAAGTCAGTTGATTATTATAAGGTGTTTTCAAATTAGTTACCGATACCTTAGAGTATGCATGTGTTCATGATAACGGACAACTTTCCTAATGGGACTCATATCTAAATCTTGAAAAATAAAATTGCCTTTTCATACAAAGAGATTTCATCGGGTGGTCAACATTTCATGGAAAGTGACTTTATTTTTTAGATTTTTCGATATGAGTCCCATAAGTAAAATGATTCCTTATAATCAACACATGCATACCCTAAGGTATCAGTAACTAATTTGAAAACATCCTGTATATTTCAACTTACCATGAGCCATGTTAAGAACAATTTAAGAGAAAATACCCTTTATACGCAACTTATCGACTAAACAGACGGATATTCCAAACAGTAATTGGATAAATTAAGGGCTTAATGGACACTTTAAACTTTAAAGACATTATAAATAGAAACCACTTAGCGGAATTCGTTACAACTAGTGACGTTCTGCCAAATCTCTTTTTTCGGGCGAATTATTTTAAATAAAAACCGCTCCCGACCCGTAGTCCAACTGCTATGTCCAACTGGTTGTGCCACGGGTAGGTAAAATAATAATTATCCGTGGTTCAACTGTCAGATTACTTTTTTTTTACTGTCATGTAATTATGACCTATAGTACAACTGAGGCGCAATTGTCCAACTAGTATACGTAAATATATGTTCTAGTATTGGACTATCGATAAATTTAGTGTACCGTGGTACACAGGGCCGGATTTAGAGGTTGAGAAGCTTCGGGGAAACAAAGGAGTGGAGGCCCCCTGGCCCCCAATTATTTTCCAACTAAAGTAGACATTTTTTCAGTCAAGTTTTTGAATAAATATTTATTTGTGGAAACAAGTATACATTGTTTTATTATTTAACAAACATATAAATATAATCGGAAACGAGAATTATCTGAAATTAAATTTTAGCGTTAACGAACGGAATCCTCCAAGCTTTTTTCGCCGAAAAATCGTTGATGATTTCGCTGAAATCTAGTTCCCAGAGTAGGTCACTTTCAATAGTCAAAAAAAAATTGTACTAGTTGGAATTTGATTTTTTTTCCAAATCTCTATTGCGGGGGCCTTTCTTTTGTGGAGGCCCCTGGGCTGTAGGGGCTACAGCCCAGGGGCCTCCCCCCCCCCTAAATCCGGCCCTGGTGGTACAACCAATTGGACTACGGGTAAACTAACTTCCTCGTAGTATAATCGGTTGGACTATGGATAATTTTATTTCCCCGTGGCCCAACCAGTTGGACATAGCGGTTGGACCACGGGTCGGGAGCTTTACAAACGACGTTTTCATAAACATAAAATTAAATATCTGTAAATACTTCAAACAATGAATTAAAACTAATTATAGGTATAGGTGAAGGTCGCAGGAGTCCGCTGGATCCTGGTGGCGCAGGTACGATCATTGTGACAATCTCCGGGGACGCCTATGTTTAGCAGTGGACGTCTTTCGGCTAATATGATGATGATAGGTATTTAGAACTTGACTGTGGCTAAGTTAGAGTAATAAATCCAAATGGGTCAGTGGGGATAAATTGAAAACTATTAGATAGATAATGTTGTGTTTAGGAAACAGGCTTCGAATTTAGTGACAAGAAATACTAAATTCATAGATTTTTATTAGTAGTTAGTGAAAAATTATACAACTTTTTTCAATTATACCATTTTAAAGACAAACGGGTCTTAATCGCGTAAACTTACGTTTGATTATATCCTGACGTTTCTGAGGCCAGACCAAACCACTGGATTGAGCTCCATTACCCGAAAGTCCTCTCATCTGAACGTAGGTATACTCGTAACATCATAGCCGAAAAGTACGTGAATCCATTAAAATTAAGAAACATCGGAATTTTAATCAATATGAGGGGCAAGAAATTTCGTCCGTGTGGAATCCTGTGATTTACAAATGTATCTAAGCGTGGTAAAATTGAATGTTGTGAGTGTAGTGTGTAGTAGGCCTAGTGACAACCCTAGCCTAGAAGTGAATAATCAAGACCAAGTGCGGGTAGTTCAAAAAACCCGCGCAGCTCGAAGGTGTTGATACATTTTCGTGCCAGTCTGCCTGGGTGTAATGTCATGCCCGAAACGTCAGGAAATAATTAAACGTACCTATAAGTTGGGACCCTTTAAACGAAGCGTGAAGAAGCATCTAGCGGGCCAGCAAGGCGGTGGCAACTAACAGGTTACTGTTTGTCTCCTGTTCGTTGCCGCCGCGATTTGGGCTCTACTTTTCACTTACGATCAGGTGGAGTGGAGCCACTTTGTTGTGCCAACATAAAAAAAAAAAAAAAAAAAAAAACGTAAATTACGCGATCAAGACCCGTTTGTCTTTAAAATATGAAAGATAAATACTCTAAAATAATTTTCTAGATCCACGGTGGTCCTACGGGATTGACTTTTAATTTATCAGGGACTATTTCTGTTTTCGGGATCGGCACATCACTAGCCCCAACTTTGGACATTGTCGAGGGCAAAGCAAAAACAGTTTATCTGTATAAAGAGTAATTAGTGCATAGTTTAATTACCCGCCGGTGATTCGGAGGGAATCTTGGCTTCGTTCCTGCAATTAAAGCGGGCTTAACTGCGGCCGGTGGAGCTCTATCCAATTACTGGGTGGTTGGCGCAAGTAATGATATGTCAATAAATAAATAATATGGGACACTTACACAAATCATCAACAGCATCATTTTTTTTTATGTGACGAAGGTAGACAACTGAGCTCTAAGCCCACCTGATGGAAAGCAGGAACTGAGGCCCATGGACGTCGTGATCAAAAAATCGCCTATGCGCTGCCTGCTCTGAGGACTTAGATGGATTGCCTCTATCTATGCCAGTAATTACACCGGATATCTTACCCCCAAACTGAAACACAGCAGTGCAAATATTGCTATTTAGCGGCAGGTTAACGGGTAAAACGGTAGTAGCTATACAGGCGGACCCTGCACGAGGTCCTACCACCAGCAAAATCATATCAGCCGAAAGACGTCCAGTGCTGAATATAGGCCTAAAGATTGCCACAATGACCGGTCCAGCGCCATCCGCATCCAGCGGACTCCTGCAACGTTCACCAGGTCATCAGTCCACCTTGTGGGGGGCGTAGCCACGCTGCAAATCAACCTAGTCCTAACCGTAAACTTGTGTTGTAGGTACTTAGTGATGACATAATAATAGTTACATACTTAAAACAACCGTGATCAAGAAAGATTTTTTTTTTGATAACGCACATTAAATAAATGCCCTCGCCGGTATTCGAATCTGGAACGTTCAGCTTCGTCGGTTTATTGCCGATTGTATTCTGTTTATCTGAGCGTTGATTTTATTTCTGAATATCTGAGCGTTTCAACTGCCTAATTTTGGTGGCATAATTTTTGCCAAAGTTTCTATTCGGTACAATGTGCTACTTTGTCATTTGAAGGAGGCACGGTACGTTATACAAATGACGAAGTACGAGTATAACATTAATACGTTCAGAAACTTTGGCTAAAATTATACCACCAAAATTAGGCGGTTGAAACGCTCAGATATTTTGCCAAATTACTAACATCGTAATTTTTTTATCCATTCTGTTGCTTTCGCATATTCTTGGTACTAAACGTACGTCGTACCCCATTCCAAAATGTTTGCCCATTTCTATAAGCCTCGGTCCCAATCTTCTTTTTTGCCTTTGTCCAATTTTTTATTATTATTCATGTGTAGCTTTTGCCCACGAGTAGCGCGATTAACATAATATTGTAACAATGACACCTTATGGAAGATAATCAATTAAGTTTTGGACCATAGTTGCGAGTATTTGGAATACAGTGTGTGGCCTACAACCGGGGCGAAACTTTAAACGGTGCATTAATAAGCTGATCAACAATCATTTCCATATATTGTAATTAAAAAAAAAAACTTTTTTTAAAAATTTTTGTTCATGTATTTTTCATTATTATGGGTTCATTTACTTGAACTAAAAGTTATCAATAACTTATCATTTTTAAATCATTGAAAAATGTATTTTTTTTTAAACCCTAACAAATTAGTGTAAAAATAAAAACAAAATTATTGTTATGACTTCGTACCTGGTATACTATCAAGATGTCTTGCGACTGACAAGCTACGACATCGTGATGCCAAGATCCAGTACTAAAGGTCCATAGCTTTGAATGACAATATTCGCTCCTCCTGTAAAAAACGGTCATAACACAAAAAAACGTATTTCGAGAAAATTGCATTTAAAGTTTTTATTTCGGTATTCGATTAATTTGTGAATGTATGGTAATACTTACAATTATTTTTAATTTTCACACTACTGTAAAATTTACTTAACTATTAGGTTAATTAAATAATAATAATATAATTATATAATTTGCATTTTTTTGTGTTATGACAGTTTTTTACAGGAGGAGCGAATTATCTCCGAACTTAACCACTTTCAAACCGCGGGACCTTTACAGGATTATTGCCGATAGTCTAAGGAGTCACTCATTTCATTTTTCTCCCGTGTTAAAGGCCTCACACTGTATAGTTAGGTGGTTTTATGGTATCTATTTTCATCCATCCGATTTATTCCCCAAGATGTCCCTCAAATGCGCACTATCCCGATACTGTTGGGTAAAAATATCGCTTCAGTTCATCCCATGCACCAATTTCTACAGGCCGCTAGTTTTGCATGTTCAGGTAAATACATTTAGGAAAAAAACATTACTCTAACCTCAATTAGAATGTCTCTTAATGCGACAGCTCCTACTTCAAGGACTAATTTGAATAAAATGTCCATTTTGTGCGACATCAGTTCTTACCGCGGCCTGTTACGTTTTCATCAGCGGAAGCATTCCACGAGAATGTCGGGTACGTGACGCCGTTTTTCGCGTTCATCTAAGTCATAAAATTAATATAATTTTTAGTGTATCTTTATTTTATAACTGGGGATTTGTATTTATAGAAAATTCTCGCACTTGCCATTTCTAAGGCAGCTGTCACGTTCCCAACAAAGTAGACTTTTTCGTGAAATGTACCTGCGTGACTTAGATTGACTATGTCATATTTTTTATCATATAAGATTATTGGTCTGACCGAGATATACCAAAAGTGAGTTACTATTAGAGATTACTGCAGCCACCAATTCATGGTAAGGATTTTCAGATATTCTTTTGAGTTCTTTTCCCGAAAGAAGACAAACGGAACCATATTACTTAGCCTCCTCTGACCGCCATCCTTGGCTTCTCAATTTTGCAGGTTGCAATTTGGGTCGTCGATCAAGAATGAATAGGGTACTCGGTTTGGTCACGGTGAGCAACAGCAAAACGTTCACTATGGAGGCAACCAAGAAATCGCGAAAAAAATCTCCTAATTATTAGTTACTAGCGACCTGCCCCGGCTTCGCACGGGTACTATACCTACATAAAAACCTTCCTCTTGAATTACTCACCCTTTTAAAAAAATCTTATCAAAATCCGTTGCGTAGTTTTATACTTACTTTACTTAACATAAATAATGTAATGTTTAAGTTATTCAATGTAATTTTATGTATTCAAATCCAATGTATATTGTTTAATGAATAAAATGAAATTAAAAATGAAATAAAGATTTAAGCGTACAAAGGGACATAGGGACAGAAAAAGTGACTTTATTCTATACTATGTAGTGATTTGAGCCTTAATTGAAAGTTAGGTATAAATTAGCTCATAATTAGGAGTTTTTTTACGGTTTCTTGGTTCTCTCCATAGTGAAAGATACTCAGAGCGACCGTCCATAGTAACCTGTTCACTCTTGCTCCTCGACCCACATGTCATCCTGTATAATTCATATTACAACTAGCAATGTACAAGTTGCAGAACATTCTCAAAATTAAAAAAAAATCCGATAGTTTTTTTTATCAATAAAGGGTCTAGCCGCATTTCTATAGTGAAACTGCCCCTGGCTGGAATGTATACCTTTCTTAGAAGCGTTTATTGGTCTTATTATAAGATATCATTTTAAAATATTTCAAGCCTGGAATCCCCTTGGTTTGGATAAAAAAAAAAAAAAATTAAAAATCTTTTTTTATTTTTTGAAGCTAAACTAATGGTTAGATTTCTTTGAAATTTGGATTATACATGGCACTAGTAGCAATACATTTAAAAAAAAAAATCAAGGTTCTAACTTTTTTACAAATGCCTAAAAAAAATTTTTTTTTTTTTTATTAATTTTTTTTTTTAATTTACAAGAGGCTGACAACCTCAATTTTTTGATATTTAATGCACAATACAATATTGTATTAAATGTATTTTTCTCATAAAAATCCATTTGTGGCAACAAGGTAAAAATGTCTTACTAGTGTAGGTTACACATTGGGCCAACGTATTTGGCTCATTGTGTACTTCCGCCTTTGCGACCATTTAGTAGGTATTAACGAGCAGTAGGTATTTTTTTAATGCAGTATTGCGTATTTCATAATAAGAATGTTTACGTAGTAGGTGTTTACGTACAGTCACCGGCAATAGTATCTTGCGCTATAAAGGCCGCAAAAATATCTGACACAATCTTATGTCTACTGACATAAGAGCGTGTCATATATTTTTGCAGCCTTCATAGCGTAAGATACTATTGCCGGTGACTGTACAACAATAGTACTTAGATTACATGCCGAGGCTAATAAAATAAGAAATGTCTCAGAAAGCGAAGTTGAGGTCTATTATGACATACGCAATACTGCCTTAAAATATATATATATTTTTTTTAATTTTTGAATTTAATTTTTGAGAAAAAAAAAAAATATATATATATATATATATATTTTAAGGCAGTATTGCGTATGTCATAATAGACCTCAACTTCGCTTTCTGAGAAATTTCTTATTTTATTAGCCTCGGCATATATATATATATATATATATTTTAAGGCAGTATTGCGTATGTCATAATAGACCTCAACTTCGCTTTCTGAGACATTTCTTATTTTATTAGCCTCGGCATGTAATCTAAGTACTATTGTTGTACGTAAACACCTACTACGTAAACATTCTTATCATGAAATGATGAAATACGCAATACTGCACAGTGGTCCCGCGTTCATACAACGGTGGACGAAAATAAAAAACTTGCAATAAAAATATGATACATAGTGCTAAATTCTTTTTTAACATAAAAAAGAATTTAGCACTATGGTAAGGTTTGTTCTAAAATTAGTGAAACACAATCTTTTGGAAGTGATCCTTTCTTTTTTTGGGGCAAACTTCGCAGGCCAGTGATGAAAGGATCGGAAGTTAATAAAAGTCTATTCAGTAAATCGGTGTTGCTCGCCACCCGAGATAGTTTTCGCGTGTTATGCTGGCTTCTGCAGCCTCTTCTGACATCTCACCTATAGGTAAAAGAGCATATTCTATCACCTCTGACTCGTGAATTAAAACGTCTACCACGTCGTCGTTTAGTTCCAGCAACAGCCTCACTCATACTTTCATGGATATCCACAATCGCTGTATTTTTTACTTGGAACCTTGTTAACACAACGTTTTCCCGTACGTTAAGCCAGTCCGAATGTCTATTTAATAAAATTTTCTTGTTCTGAGACGCTTTTTTGTAGTACTCCCTTATTTTTTTACGTAAATAACGACACCTTGTCTCTAGATTTTGGGTATTCACATTATTTTCTAAAAACTGTTTAGATAATTGCTGGATAACGAATTTGCATTTTTCCGCATTACTATTGTTGACAGCATCTATCCAAAGCTCAAATACAAACACACGTGACAACGAGTAGTTGATATCTTGGTCTAAAACAAAATAAATAAAACTTGAAGTATTTTCACCAAAAACTATGATAACGTAAAATGGCCATCACCAAGACCTTCGGAAGTCTTCGGTAAATTTGCAATAAGTATATTAAAGTTCATACTTTTTGCTTCAAAATGACATGTAAATCATCAGGGGGTCCGCGGGGTTTCTAAAGTAAAAGCTTCGATACATTTCCTAGATCGAAATTTTCATAGGTTATTCCGACGTGTTGTGTAAAATGATCATACCAATAAAACGAAGCATAAAAATCAAAAGTATTCTCTAGGAAAATATTTAACATACCTTCATGTATCTCCATTATAAAATATAAAGACAATCTTTAACATTTTTTCTGTGAAAACTATCCGTAAACGCTTCAATAACTTTACTGTTTCGAGTACCTACGGTTCGAGTGCGTGCGGGTTTGCAACTTCAGATGACTATAAGTGGACATATTTGTTCCGACACATGTCAAATAATTAATATTTTCTAAAACTACCTGTATTTAACTATCTTCCTTAGTAAAAATAAACGGTTTTATAGTTAAGCGACATTTAGGAATATTGTCTTCTACTGGAACTACTGTGTACTGCATTAAAAAAATACCTACTGCTCGTTAATACCTACTAAATGGTCGCAAAGGCGGAAGTACACAATGAGCCAAGTACGTTGGCCCAATGTGTAACCTACATTAGTAAGACATTTTTACCTTGTTGCCACAAATGGATTTTTATGAGAAAAATACATTTAATACAATATTGTATTGTGCATTAAATATCAAAAAATTGAGGTTGTCAGCCTCTTGTAAATTAAAAAAAAAAATTAATAAAAAAAAAAAAAAATTTTTTTAGGCATTTGTAAAAAAGTTAGAACCTTGATTTTTTTTTTGAAAATGTATTGCTACTAGTGCCATGTATAATCCAAATTTCAAAGAAATCTAACCATTAGTTTAGCTTCAAAAAATAAAAAAAGATTTTTAATTTTTTTTTTTTTTTTATCCAAACCAAGGGGATTCCAGGCTTGAAATATTGTAAAATGATATCTTATAATAAGACCAATAAACGCTTCTAAGAAAGGTATACATTCCAGCCAGGGGCAGTTTCACTATAGAAATGCGGCTAGACCCTTTCTTAATTCCAGAATTTCCAAAAAAAAAAAATCATAACTCGAAAACTACAAAAAATCGGCTAACATACATGGGGTATATTCTGATAGCTCATGACGTGAGGAATCTAAAAAAATTTTTTTGACGTCATGGTTTGGACCACCCTGTATATGGTTGCAGCTCAGGAAACACCACGTATATTGTTTAAGAAACAAGCTCCTGCCTTACTAGATTATAAAGCTTCCTTTCTCTAAGAGACAGTGTCCAAGAGACGTAACTTGAAACTTTGGTAAAAGCGTTCGGGCGTTTGCGTCACAGTTTCTTTAGACTGATATAGCTGCTGCTACAGTGGTATCATAATCAAACCCCGTTTATAATTTTTAATTCAACAATATACAACATCACCAGCCTATCTCAGACCACTGCTGGACGTAAACCTCTAACTATGCGTGAAGACGCATTAGGAGGAAAATGCCCATAATCGCCACGCTGGGCATTCGACGATCGCAGTAATTTGTCCACTATGATTACGCTGTTGCCCATCATCAGTCTTCTATAAAGGAATGATAAGTAATACTTAAATTCTTTAGTCGGCTCTTACGACTCCCGCAGGAAAAGTTAGTGTGGTGATAAATGTATTCTTACTGCCGTCACCACACACCAACCTTATGCCAAATTTACGATAAATTAGTAGACAAACTAGAAAAGTGAAGAGAAAGAGAGAAACCAGGAAAATTATATTGATCGAGCTTTAAGAAAAAGTATAAGTAGACGTACCAGGATATCAATAAATTCCTGCGAGAAGTATTGAAAATGCTTTGGGCATAAGACGATGAAGATGACAAAAACTAATATACTTAACGACCTGATAGAAATAAAAGTATAGAAAAACTTTAGACAATGACATGATTTGTAGATTTTATCAGATGAAGTTCTTAACTAGGTACTAAATGAGAATACTGGTTAGTTTTAGAAAAGGAATCAGAAAGGAATTAGAAGGGAACACTGGTTATTTTTAAACTCGGGAATTACACATACCACTTACCTTACTAACTTACCCTATACATGTCTAGTATTGGTCCTTGTGGTATTGCACCTAGGATGCTGGCGGCATTTCCTCGCTGTATCGTAATGGTGATACGTTGTGCGAGGAA
>JALPQI010008293.1:0-48276 GCA_025490895.1 Thaumatotibia leucotreta
CACCTGGATAGCAATTAAAATTAATGAATGTGAATTTTTGTTAGGGATAATGAGAGAAAATATAGCCTTGGGAGGTTTTCAATTTGCAATATATCATCAAACCTTCGAAGGTTGGTGACAAAAATTTGTCAGGACATTGAACTTTTATACAAGTATTCAAAATCAAGGTCTTCTCACAATTTTCAATGACAAGGGTTGTTACTTTTTATACTACGCGTTAGGTGGATCTTACTATGTATAGTAGCTGCCTAACGAAAAAAACTGGTGGAAGCAGTTACGGTTGTATGGACCGCGTAGCCATGGTCCTCGAACCTGACAAATGTGCCCACAAGGATGGATTAGAGAGCTTCATAATCATAAAACGGCTTTTTTAACGTATTCGGGGGCGGTTGGTATCAACAATATCCCCCTTCGTAATAACATTTTTAAGTAAGGTCACCTACGGCGAATGCAACTATCAGGCAAATGTACCTAGCTGGTTACAAATTATTCTAATCTAGGTATTTGTAAGATCCAACTTGGAGTACAGTACGATTTATCAAAATCAACAAATTGGTCTTTTTTCAAAATCTAATACTTAAAAGAAATATTAATTATAGTTGCCGTCTAAGAATTAACTTTTGACAGTTATACATTAATCATTAAATTATTAATATGAGGATAAGATTCCCCATTTTTCCAATAGTCGTAACGTCATATATTTCTAAACTGTCAAAGCTTTATTCTTAGGAATCGGCAACTATACTTACATTTACCTCATAGTTACTTTTGTCCCGGATGACTATCAATAAGTAAAAACACAAAATCCTATAACTACCCTACAAAAACGCCAAACTTACCCATCAGAATTATCAGCATAATGCCCCTTCGTAGCCATATCTATTAACGGATTCCTCATCACAACACTTCTAAACTGCTCCGGCCGTTGTCCAGCCAAATGAGCAACTAGGAATCCTCCGTAGCTACCTCCTAGTAGAGAAACGTTATCTATGTCTCTGTCTCGGATATCGGAGAGAGCGAGAAGGCAGTCGTCGACGTCGATTTTGCCGGCGTTGGATAGCAGGCAGCGGACGCTGGCATCTCCGTGCCCGATTGAACCGCGGTAGTTTATGCGAAGTGAGGCGAAACCTATGAGATATATAAATGGGTATACTTATTCGCTATTTTAGTCAGTCTGTTACAAAAATATTGACTATTTTGATCCTTTTGCTTCGGATATACGTTCCAATATGTATTATTAGACGTGTCGTATAGGTATATTTTGACAACGATTGATCGTTTATCGATTGCCCCATGCTGATAAGACTTATAGTAAAACAAATTAGAAGACGGATTGGCGCCGAAGAGAAAAACAAAATAACATCTATGAAGCAATATAAGGAAAAGTTGGCGAGCTGCCGAAAGACCGACCTAAACACATACCTAGACATGACGTTTAAAACTAGATGTATCGACACTTTCCACTCAAGTTGCGTTTCCGATCAAAAACGCGCCAAGCGAACCACTGACCCACCTCCTTAAGCATATCTTTTTTGCTTCCATATTGAACTTTCCAAGTACAATTAAGTGACTAATTTGGCTCCCTATTATCTATAAACTCACCAATCAGGTATCTAGACTTGAAGATCTATAACCGGATTCCTACTCACAACAGCACAATACACATCCGGATATTATCTACTCAGATGGGCTATAATAAACCCGTCTTGCGAACCTCCTCATTAATCCTATATGTTTTGCTTCCGTGTAGAACTTTTCAAGTACAATTACGTGACTAATTTAGCTCCCTATTATTTATAAACTCACCAATCAGGTATCTATAGTTGAACATCTATAACCGGATTCCTACTGACAACAGCACAATACACAATTACACATTCGGATATTATCTACTCAGATGGGCCATAAGAAAGTAAGAAACCCGTCTTGCGAACCTCCTCATTAAGCATATCCTTTATGCTTGCATAAAGAACTTTTCAAGTACAGACAATAACATGACTTATATAGGTCACTAGATAAGTTCTGCAATATATTTGTATGTAATTTTTGTTTCATGTGTGGTTATCTGTTGACTTATCTAGTGACTTATGTATTTGGCTTCTTATAAAGAACTTACCAATCAGGTATATCGCTAGAGTTGAACATGCTAGCCACATCTATAACCGGATTCCTACTGACGACAGCACAATACACATCCGGATATTGTCCACTCAGATGCGCGACCAGAAACCCGCCATGCGATCCTCCGCATAAGGAAATCCTTTTAGTTTCGATATTGAACTTTTGGATCGCGTCGTCAGTGGCCAGTTTGCAGTCTGCCACGTCGGCGGAACCCACTCGTTTGGGAAGAAAGGTGACGGTTTCCTCGCCCGAGCCAGTTGAGCCACGGTAGTTGATTTGGAGGACCGCGAAACCTGGAATAGGGGATATGCATTTATTCATATAATAATATGAAGCTTTGAACAAACAATTCTTATTACAGGCATTTTATTTCTCGGTGTTTTATCTAATATATAATTTATACAGTAAGAAAAATAGTCGTACTGTCGTATTGTGTTTAGGAAAAGTGGGAGAAAAAAATATGTATAAACATTATGCATATACCCTACTCGGATACGTAATGCTGCCACACGATTACAAATATATAAGAAGGTAACAATTGACCTACCTAATTTTGTGCTAACAAAATAAAAATACCACTAAAAAACGTAGATAGGAACTCGAAACAAAAGTCTTATCAGAATGGGGCAGCTCTTTTATAAAAATATTCCGGACATTAATGAATGCGTAACATATGAATAAAAAATGGATACAGGCATTATACTATGTATAAGGGGCGTGCCAAAGTTATGGGACATGAAGGGGAAGTACCTTAAATATCGTAGATAGTGTATTTTGCTGAAAGAAGACTTAATGTTATTTTTAAAACTTAGTAATAGTGCTTCAAAGTTTTTCAAAACATTTCTAATAAAGTAGGTTCGATGCCTAGAAAAAGCAATTTTTTTTTGGATTTGTTTAAATGCAGTATTATTTACGCCTGTATAGTCCGTCGAGTTATAAGCAGAACCAATGAACTCTAAAACTTTCAGAAGATTAGTTTTAGGAGATAATAATTAGTTGATATTTCTTTTGCCCTGGCACGTTATAATTTTGTACTAGTGAGGTTGGCAACACTTACCCAGCATGTTAAAGAAGGCAGCCTCCAGAGAGTAGGCATTGACGAAGCCGGAGTGCGGGCCTCCGTGCGGCCACACTATCAGCGGCAGCTTGTCGGACGACTTCGGGCTGAGGTATAGCGACGTGAACGTCTCTGGAAGACAATGAGTGAAATACTCGTAGAAAAAACTACATGAGTGAGACAAACATATGTGTACAGTCCAGGGATCGGATACCGGTTTTTTCTCCATACAAAAGAACGGTTGGAATTCCGTTCTTTTTCGTTCTTCGGTATATTTTTTTGTGTTAATGGACTAATTCAAAAATACGATGTTAATAATTAGATAAAATGTTGCAAACTACATAAAAAGTGTAAAACATTTTAAAGACAAACGGGTCTTAATCGCGTAAACTTACGTTTAATTATATCCTGACGTTTCGGGCATGACGTTACACCCGTGGTCGCAGGCAGACACGTAACGACGTGGTAGTAAGTTTACGCGATTAAGACCCGTTTGTCTTTAAAATATGAGTGATAATCGTGAAAGTTCAAATCATTTTCAAATATTTAGCTATTTCGAGCTTTTTCTAAAAAACCGGTTCCGATCCCTGGTATGTACGAGTAATACAGGTAGTTCCACGAGAGCTGAGGTCACGCACACATAAATACCTGTAAGGATAGATGTAAGTGCGGAAAATAAATAAAATAAGAATAAACATCATGTTATGTAAACACAGGGGGAATTTGAATTAAGTGTTCATTTTGTACTGATTGCAAATCTCATTGCAACTGTAAGATTGATAAAAAAAATTGTTCTAGAGACTTGCTTCAATATTTTGACACAAGTCATATTAAGTCGTTCGTTCACTACATTTTTGCAATTAGTACTTTCTTTAGACGTGTGTGTGTTATCATTAACCTCACCTCACTGAAATTACTTATAACGGAGTGCAGTATAGTGACAGCACTGCAGTAATAATCATTTTGTCACCACCGCAATTCTTCCCACGGGTGACTTAAGAGCAAAACAAGTCTCATTGACCATTCATTTATTGAAGATTGATGACGAGCGGCGTCGTTACCATAGTGGACACACTACTGTGATCGGCAGCTGATGATGTGAGGTGAGTGTGAAGAGGGCGTTTAATAACACAAAACTGGCAATTCGCATTTCAAGAGAAATATGAGGAATATGCTTTTTTCTTTCAAAAACCCTCCATTTTCACAGTTTTACCAAATTAGGCTTACCTACTTAGGCTGCGGCTCCATTGAGGCGAAGAGGAGTGGAGATGGCCAATGAGACCGCATCACAGTGTTTCGAATTTTGAATTTGAAGAATGTAATTGGTCAATTTAGCACATCTCCGCTCCTCTCCGCCTCAATGGAGCCGCAGCCTAAGTCGTACGTTCACTACATTTTTTGCAATTACTACTTTCTTTAGACGTGTGTGTGTTATCTTATCATTAACCTCACCTCTGGTGGAATTACCTATAACTGAGTGCAGTATAGTGACAGCAGTAATAATCATTTTGTCACCACCGCAATTCTTCCCACGGGTGACGTAAGAGCAAAACAAGTCTCATTGACCATTCATTTATTGAAAGTTGATGACGAGCGGCGTCGTTACCATAGTGGACACACTACTGCGATCGGCAATTCGCTTGCGAAGCGTAGCAATTATGGGCATTTACCTCCTAATGCGTCTATATGCAAATGCATATACAAGGTGCCCGTGAGGAAAGGGAAAAATTTTAACAGCATATTCCTGACACTAAAAGAAGCTAAAAATGTTTAATTTTTTTTTTTGCTGTTTTGACCAAAAACATTTTTAACTTCAAATTTGGTCAGAAATCCGCTGTTGATTTTTTTCCCCTTCCTCGTGGGCACCGTGTATGTATATATAAATGGGTAGGAGAGGCCTAATAGGTTCAGCAGTGGACATATATAAACAGAACTGATGATGTGCTTATGTAATATAGAGGGTGAGTGTGAAGAGGGCGTTTAATAACACAAAACTGGCAATTCACATTTCAAGAGAAATGTGTGGAATATGCTATTTTCTTTTAAAAGCGCTACCTTTTTACAGTTTTTACCAATTTAGGTTTATTTACTTAAAGAAACACAAACTAGAGAGAACTTCCTTTCTTACCAACACCCTCAAGAAAGAAACTACTTACTGACGGTATCATTAGAATTCTCGTGTTTATGGTTCAAGTAATGAACAGTGGAGTTGGCCAATGACTCTGGTACCTTCACCGCTTCACTTACGACGTTCCACTTGATTTCTCCTTCTTTTCCTGCCTCTGGTAATTTCCCAACGAATATCTGAAAAAATAACGAAAGTTACGAGGACAAAAGAGAAGAAAATAGTCATAGCCTAGGTTTCAAAATAGTCCATTAGGGTCAAACTCAAAATCATGTTATGAGTCTTTCCGGTGGACATTTTAAAAGTTAAGGGCTATGAGAGTTAATTTTCTTATTAAACCCTTATTGTCATTTAAGGCTCTCTTTTCCTATTGAATCGTATGATAAAAATCACGACTACAGTCCTACCATTGCTTACTATTGGCCACAGGAAAGAGGGGCTCTACAGTTCAGCCGAACACGCACTTTTTCTTTCCTGTGGTCGATAGTTAACAGCCTGTGGACAGGTAAATAAATAATAAATAAATAATAAATATCTTGGGACATCTTACACAAATCGACCTAGTCCCACGGTAAGCTCAATTAAGGCTTGTGATGTGGGTACCAGGCGACGATATATATAATAGATAGATACATATAGATACTTAAATACATAGACAGCCATGACCAAGGAACAAATATTTGTGATAAATAAATACACAAATAATGCCCTTGCCGGGATTCGAACCCGGAACCTCCAGCTTCGTAGGCAGGGTCACTACCAACTAGGCTACGGAGGCTGACTAGGTAGTAATGATTTTTATCATACAACGCAATGAAAAAGGAGTGCGTCTTAAGGCCTTCATAAGATAATCAAGCTTTATAGGCCTTAACTTTTAGATTGTCCATCGGAAAGACTCCGAACATGGGTTTGCGTTTGACCCATTACGAGTACCTACATTCTACCCAACATAATTTCTTGTGTTATTACACCTGGTCAGACTTAAGCGTCAGTTTTGTCCATATTTATTAACAGCTATACAGGGTGGAAAAAGATTTTGGGTCAGTGAAGGCAGCTACCAGATCCTGTTTAGCTACGCGAAAATGGTCTTAGGAGACCTTCCCGCGATTTCCAATTAAAGAAGATTGGCGTTTTCAGTTTTTGAAAAAAGTATACAGGGTGCGAGAAAATGGTCATTTTTGACAAACTTTTTTTTTTATGCCAATCGATCCTGTTTCTGTTCAGGATCAAAAGCTTGTATGGGACCAAAAAAATATTTTCGGCTAGAAAAGCCGCAAATCGAGATTTAAAATTCCCATACAAATTGTATGAAAATTTAAAAATATTTTTTTCACGCTTCATTATTTTATACCAATCGATTTAATTCATGTCCAATACCAATAGTTTCCTAGGGGTCAACTTATGGCAATGTAAAAAAAAAAACAAAATTTCAAGAAAACTGTTTTCATACATTTACTATCGAAAAAAAAGTGAATCTTTGTAATTACATTATCTGTCACGCTAATTTGTCCTCCTATGTTAAATGACAATAATACTGTATGTAAACATTAGAAACATTAATTAGCGTGACAGATAATGTAATTAAAGTTTCACTTTTGTCCCATAGTAAATGTATGAAAACAGTTTTTTCTAATTCTTGGCTTTTTTATACGTTGCCGTAATTTGACCCCGAGGAAACTATTGGTACTGGATAGGAATGGAATCGATTGGCATGAAAAAATTAAGTGTGATAAAAATATTTTTTAAATTTCATGCAATTTGTATGGGAATTTTAAATCTCGGTTTGCGGCTTTTCTAGCCGAAAATATTTTTTTGGTCCCATACAAGCTTTTGATCCTGAACAGAAACAGGATCGATTGGCATAAAAAAAAAGGTTTGTCAAAAATGACCATTTTCTCGCACCCTGTATGTTTTTTTTTAAATCTGTAAACGCCATTCTTCATCTATTTAAAATCGCGGGAAGGTCTCCTAAGATCATTTTCGCGTAGCAACACGGGATCTGGTAGCTGCCCTCACTGACCCAAAATCTTTTTCCACCCTGTATAGGTCAAATTGAAACTTCAAAATAACCTAAAATGGCCGCCTAACCTGTACTTAAAGTTCTCACACTAATTTAGTAGCGCACCACCCATGGTGCGTCATAACTGGTGACCAGCTATCACCATAAAATAATAATAAATACGTTTATTCACCATAAATACAGTGAAATACAGGTATTTTACGATTACTAGTACTTATTTCTATCTATTTATTACAGTGATTCACTAACATCTAAACTAGGCCGAGCCTGTATCTCAGATGTTAGTACTTTCTTATGATATACATTCCAAATAGTAACAAGGGGAATGAGAAAAAGTGATACCTGTGCAGGTGTCAGCATATCGGAGTAAGAAGCCAAGATGACATCATTTTTGACATCCAGCACAGATAGCGAACCTTGACGGGACTCGATCCCGCCTACCTCGGATACCTTGCCGCTTTCTAAAGAAAAAAATAAACGTTACTAATTTCACTTTTTATTTAACCTTATGGGCTCCAATGAATCTAATCGGCACCACGAGTTCAATGCCAACACCGATTTAAAAGTCACGGTTCACATAGCAATATACCAAATCCTAAACGCAAAGTTCAAATTTAGTTTTGATCAATCGGTGACGTGGCGTATGAGTTTTTGTATTTAACGTGACTTCGAATTTATTTATTTATTTTTTATATATCAATGAAACGGACTATTGATTGGAAATTGCCCCGGTACTGATTGCTAAAGAGTCTACTGTTGAGATCGTAGACACTGGCGTCTGAGCTAATACGTTATAACGAAGCTTATTTTTGTCTAATTAGTAAGATCAAGCTTTCGTTAGACTAGCTACTTCGTGGTTTAATTATAATGCATAATACATCACGAAAATCACAACCAAGGAACAAATATTTATTACAATAAACACACAAACAATTGCCCTCGCCGGAATGGGAGCTCGGAACCTCCAGCTTCATAATCTGGTCACTACCAACTAGGCTACAGAGACTGACAAACTTATGTTGGTAATATTTGGCCATTGTATAACTCACCAATGTCAACAGCATAAGTCTTCACGTCACATACGCTGGGAGTACTAAACACTATCCTATTAGAGCCATCTTTGGTGAAGCAGTTCTTGGGAAGACCCAGATTGTAGAGGCCGTAGAATGGAGTACCCTGGGACGTGGCGGTTTCCGTTTCTACTATGTCTATTATTGGTGATACCTCGCTCTGGAACAACATATTTTAGGTATTGTAAACACCAGAATAATCGGCACTACGATAAATACAAGGTGGCTAAAACATAAGTCCTTTTCCGTTGCTTGTGAGGTTTTGGGACTCAGAATAGGTTCCCTGGAAAATTTTTGAAACTTTCAGAACGGTTTTTTTTAATACGTAGGTAGGCGCTACTACAACTACTAATTCTGAAACTTTAACTTATTTAAAAACAATCCATTAAGGGGTTTATTCTGCCCCCCAAAACCTTACTAGCAGCGGGCATGCATTTTATTTTTTAGCTACCCTTTATAACAAAATTGTCAATTTAAGCAAATGCAACTATCAAGAAATCCAAGTAGCGGGGAAGGTCGATCGATTTTCACCTATGAGTGAGTGGCCAAGTGTTCTAATTTAGTGTACATAGAAAATATCCTCGTCTCTAGAAAAAAATATGTGCTTCTACAGAATAAAGTATCCCACCTGGCCTCTCCTCAGACGCTGTCGCCGTTCGGTCGCAGGCGGGGCGAGCGTACGGAGACACCCTCTCCGGACAGTTTAGCTGAACAATATGTGCTTCTACACAATAAAGGATCCCACCTGGCCTCTCCTCAGACGAGGTCGCCATTTACTCGGAGGCGGGGCGAGCGTACGGAGGCACCCTCTCCTGACAGTTTAGCTGAACAATATGTGCTTCTACACAATAGAAGATCCCACCTGGCTTTTCTTCTTGATGAATAGCGCGTGGCAAGCGTGGTGCGGGCCGCCGGCCGAGCGCTGCAGCCAGACGATGTCGCCGTTCGGTCGCAGGCGGGGCGAGCGTACGGAGACACCCTCTCCTGACAGTTTAGCTGAACAATATGTGCTTCTACACAATAAAAGATCCCACCTGGTTTTTCTTCTTGATGAATAGCGCGTGGCAAGCGTGGTGCGGGCCGCCGGCCGAGCGCTGCAGCCAGACATGTCGCCGTTCGGTCGCAGGCGGGGCGAGCGTACGGAGACACCCTCTCCTGACAGTTTAGCTGCACAATATGTGCTTCTACACAATAAAGGATCCCACCTGGCCTCTCCTCAAACGAGGTCGCCGTTTGGTCAGAGGCGGGGCGAGCGTACGGAGACACCCTCTCCTGACAATTTAGCTGAACAATATGTGCTTCTACACAATAAAAGATCCCACCTGGCTTTTCTTCTTGATGAATAGCGCGTGGCAAGCGTGGTGCGGGCCGCCGGCCGAGCGCTGCAGCCAGACGATGTCGCCGTTCGGTCTCAGGCGGGGCGAGCGTACGGAGACACCCTCTCCTGACAGTTTAGCTGAACAATATGTGCTTCTACACAATGATCCCACCTGGCTTTTCTTCTTGATGACTAGCGCGTGGCAAGCGTGGTGCGGGCCGCCGGCCGAGCGCCGCAGCCAGACGATGTCGCCGTTCGGTCGGAGGCACCCTCTCCTGACAGTTTAGCTGCACAATATGTGCTTCTACACAATAGATCCCACCTGGTTTTTCTTCTTGATGAATAGCGCGTGGCAAGCGTGGTGCGGGCCGCCGGCCGAGCGCTGCAGCCAGACGATGTCGCCGTTCGGTCGCAGGCGGGGCGAGCGTACGGAGACACCCTCTCCTGACAGTTTAGCTGAAATCAGGTTTTACTTCAATAAACTATTAAGATATAGCATAAGATAAATCCCATTTATCAAATAACAGACTTTACATAAATGTATTTTAGCTAAGCTAAATACATTTTAAGTTTATTTATAAGGGCATTTTCACTTTTAGGGACAACCAATTAGCCTGACATTAGAAAACCTTAATTGCAGTCAGTATAACGACATTTTTTTATATCATAAATTATAATATCGGTAATAGTTTATAAAATCAATACAAAAACAGGGTTTTTATTGAAATTTCATACAACCTTTACTAAAAATAAGGTTTTTTCATTTCAATTTTTCTAATTAGGTGTCCTGACCAATCGGTAAACGATAGAACCATCATAAGCCCCCAGCTCATAATTAGACTAGATATATTAGGTATATGGACAAAACATTAATGGATTAATAATAATAATAATTAGACTAAATAGGTTTCAATGATAAGTATATTTAAAATCAGAAGCAAAGAGAAAATAGAGCAAAGTCTGTCTGTACCATTCTCTGGTTACTATAATATGACTTACTAAGGTGACCGTCCAGGGTCAAGTCGAAGACAAAGCTCGGTCGGTTGGTGCAGAAAATGAGACCGAGACGCCTCGGCTCAGTCTCCCAAGCCACGCCTACTACACTCTTGCCGTCTGGCGCGAAGCGTACCTTCGAAAAACATTTGTGTTATTTTGAATATACTTTTGATAATGTTTGAGGTTCTGTGAGAGGTTGGATGATAGGCTGTCTAGGACTTGCATATGATATTTTATATTAGATTATTATTAGTCAATATATTTTGAATATTCGTTTTCGTGTATTAGTGTATTGGTGCTAGACTGTAAACCGCGTAAATATATTTGAATAAATAAATAAAAATAAAACTATGAAAACGGATAAATTCGAGTATATTAACTAACTTTAACTTCATTCCGACGTTTCGAACACTTTACAGGGTTCGTGGTCTGCGGATGACTGCGGTAACACACGGTAACATACGCGAGTTTATCCGTATTCATAGTTTTATTTCATATGTAATCCTCGCGGTAACCGAAGAAAACGTTAACTAAATTAAATTAAATAATAATTTTATTTTTATTTAAATTGTGTTGTAATACGTATATATTTTGACAGTTCGCTGGACCGTACGCCACAGTGCTGCCATCTCACCGACCCATAGTGACAGAAAGTATCAAACACCCTCACTATGCGAAAAAATAGACTTAAATGTTAACGATCATACAAAAGAGTGGTGGTACAAAATAGGAAATATATAATAAATAATAGAGTATGGTCAAAGGTGCCTAGCCTTGTAAGGGATTGCATATACCCGAGAAAATTTACTGGTGGTTGCTAAGACCGAGTGGCCGAGCGGTATAGGCAAGCTGAGTAAGTGGGTTCGATTCCCACAACGGCCGTTGGTGATCTTGGTCTATTTCTTTGATATAAAATAGGATAATTAAACATTCATTTTCTCAATTTGTCATTGTGTACAGTCGACGTCAAAGATATCATTAGGTACGGTTTAGGTGCCTAAAATATATTTACACGACCTTAATGTCAAGGCAATAGAGTGGTGTAAATATATTTTTGGCACCTAAACCGTAACGATATCTTTGACGTCGTCTGTACAAACTTTTTGAGAACTGGGTGCTTAGCCAAGTTGCCAATCGCTAACGCTAAATCGTCAATCGTAAACGAAAGGCAGCTGAGTTTTTGTCGTACTAATATGAAAGAGCATACAGGATGCTTAGCCAAGTTGCCAATCGCTAACGCTTAGTAGCGTATCGTAGTTTTCCCTCTCTGTCACTCTTTCATATTAGAGCGATAAAGACAGTTAACTGCGATTGACGACTAAGTGCTAGCGATTGGCAACTTGGCTAAGCATCCTGTTCAGATACACACCTGTCCCGGGCAACAGCTTTCCGGTAGCCCTTCAAGAACGTTGAATATTTCTGACTCGATTTTACAAACCACTACGACAGAGAGATGCTTGCCAACCAATTGCTCGCCCCAGTCCTGTCTGTACACGTATTCTTCACCCTGTAATGCAAATCTCATATCGTTACTATGAAAGTTTCTCGTATCTCTCTTTGCTAAGAACGTCGCGCAGTAACTCTGTAAGTAATGTGCAGTAATGTGCACGTAACATGTATTAGTTACAAAATTAAATAATCTGTTATATTCTATTATCTATTATATATATTTCTTCAGAATATTGACGATATTGGTACATGTTCACCCTGTTGTAGCATAATTATTTTATGAATAATTCTATATGGCATAAACTATGTAGTCATAATGGGCTTTGTGCAGAAACTGTTGTGGCATACTCAACTTTAGCATATTTCGTGTGTATTGTTATTTATGCCAAGTGATGTTTCTGCCTCATTAAGATTATGCCAAGTCTGTTATGTCCTAAGCGTTTCGGACAAACAAAATTATGCCAGATAGAGGGAACCCCATTGGTACCATATATTGTTGTGTTCCCTACATAACTTTAATATAACATGATGTATACCAATCGTCAGCCGAAACTAAAGAAAAGTGAACAAATATGGCCGACTTCCAATAGGATTTGACGTCTGTGACACATATCGTGAAACATCATCATCAGCCTATGATAGTCCACTGCTGGACGTAGGCCTCTCCTATTAACTATGTGCATACACGCATTAGGACGTAAATGCCCATAATCGCCACGCTGGGCAAGCAGATTGGCGATCGCAGTAAGTGTCCATTATGATGACGCTGCTGCCCATCATCAATCTTTTATCAAATAATAGTCAGTGACACTTCAATCTCTTAGTCGACTCTTACGACACCCGCAGGAGGAGTTGGGGTGGTGACAAATGTATTCTTACTACCGTCACCACACGACTGATAATGTATTTGTAAAAACAAGTCCCGCCAAAATTCTTACCGGAGCATCTCGGGTCAGTGATCTACGCCACTGAACCGGAAGTAGTTTTAATTTTCTGTGTAATACAATAATGACTACCTTCAAATTCAAAAGAGCTTGTTGCCATATCTACTAGAATAAATAATCGTTTGTCTTAGACGTCGACATTCTCTAGGTATTACAAGGGAAAACTTAGTTATCTTTCGAAGTACTTTTTATAAAGTAAAGTAACTACGGTCCATTCATCCTTAGTTGTCTTATCTAGTAAACAACTTTCTAACCTAAACAGCAGGTCACAACAGAAAACGTGTACTACGTTTTCTGTTGTGAACTGCTGTTTCCTTGATTATTATGCAATTTACTAATCACTACGGACTGACTGCACAAATACGCACTCAGGTATTTTGGTATAAGCAAATATTATGGCAGTTGACAACAGAAAACTTGTACTTTTAGGTTAGAAAGTTGTTTACTAGATAAGACAACTAAGGATGAATGGACTTTATGAATATGTATGTAAACCTGCCTTTTTCGGCAAAGGATCTCCACCGCCAGATTTGGATGCCTCCTCTACTTTACTTCTCTTGATGTATGGCTCCGATTTCTTCAATTTCCTTTCAGCAACATAAACAACTGCAGTTTCATCCTGTGACCAGTCTAGGCTCCCAAATTCGGCTGAAAGAACCACGTTAGTAGCTGAGTAGTAATTAAAGACCAACAAAAAACCGGCGGATAGACCATTCAAAATTGTAGACAATGTTACCCAAATTTGTCTTAATGAAGACTGGTAAAATTTTTGGACAAAATGCACGGAAACCTTTTGAACACCAACGACGATAAATAAGTCTTGGTACACAGAGCAATACAGACCTACACGCATGTGCGTAAAATTCAATTTCAGATTTGACATTTTGTTGACTTGGTGAGTGACAATAAAATTTTGGTATTTGACATGGCGTTAAAAAGGTTAATAAAGCCTTGAGCAACACAGATAATCAGAATAAGTGGTTAGCGGTTGTCCCCAAAATAAAATGGACTATCAGGAAACACGGATAGGTACCTATTCTTTTAGGTAAATAAAACAAAACCGCAAACCAATAAAATTATCTAGTTCTGATAATTATTATCTCACATGATTTCTGGTAACCCATAAACCCTAAACAGAGTTCGAATTTTGGAAGCTAGTTGATAAAGACTATAATAAAGACGTAACTTTATCGCTATATTGCAATATTGATTATTCTGCAGATAGGTATTCATGGTACTCCACCGTCGATATAGAAAACCATCTGAGGGGAATTAGGGTATGTTAAAATAGAGCAAATAAATTGCAGTATAAGTCCATGATTGGCCTGACCTCATTTTATATTATGTATATCATATCTTGGAGTATTATCTCACGTATTTAGCATTTAAAATTTAGTGTAAGGGCCGAGTGGCGAGCCTCAAGCGACGTATCCGGCGGGGCGTCCAGGGGATTTGAACGGCATGCGTTCAGGCCAATTGCATACGTTTGCATTTGTTTCATGTTCAAAATATTCCCAGTAGTTACCACCAAGTTAGTGGTAGCAGGTGTAGAAAAAATTCCAGTTGTGTCAGATGGGTCAGATGCCACTGGTGTCAGATGGGTGGTAACAGTGGTAACAGGTGGGAATAACCCACTCAGTTTCTACACTTACAGTCAGCATAGACATCTCCATGTATGTCCAGGGCAGTAAGGTCAATACAATTGGTCAGGCCAGCATTCAGTCTCCAGATCTCTAAGTACTGCTTCTTATTGTCCTTGTTGTCTTTTTCCTCACGAATCACCGCTTTGAAATTCTCTTTAGGTGAAACCGCCGACAGAAGCCTTAAAATAAAAAATGTGAAAAGATTGTCTTCATATTTTAGGAACATTTATGTCAATTATATTTTATAGCTTTACAATTGAGCAGAGAAGCTAAATTAATGAGTCTGCATCCAGGTTGGCTTTAGTCCAATGAATGTCGAATATTATAAATATAAGGTGAGAATTATTGTAGAGAATATATTTTTACTGGTCTTCTCTATGTGCTTAAATATTCTATAATTTTTTTTGTTTTTTCATCAGAAGCCGAATTTAAAGTTAATTCAATAACTTTATTTCTGAATTTCAAGGCTATTCAAAAATGGAACATGAAGAAAAACATTTTAAATAAAACCTGTATTAGTAACTTCTCGGAAAGGGTATGAGAAGAAACCTGTGCTTGACTGAGGTTAGCAATGATGATAATTCATAACACAATTCCCCGGCCTTAAATACAAAACAAACATTACAGTTAGTTCCACATGCTGTCTAAATAAATATTCAGTTTACAGCTGCTTTTAATGAGTTTTATCTATCATTAATGTTTGCACGGGAATATTATGATAACTTCTAACTAGATAATTTTCTGCGGTAATACATTCCATGTTTAGGTTGTAACAAATTATCTGATTTCATTCTTATTCTTATTATAAATCCTTATTATTAAAATTATTCAAAAGCAATATTTCAATACCTAAACAATACTATTAAGTAATATAAAGCAATTTTTAAAAATGCAAGGGTACCATAATTTGTTTCAAGGTACAAGAACAAGTTTTATACAGAATGAAACTATATAAAACTCAATTAATATAAATAATTTCTGAATAATTATTATTTTCTGAAATAGATATTGAAACCTTTTTTTCACACTATTTTCACTATATATTATAGACTGTCATATACCTTTCAGTAAAATTTCAACCTTACAGTCTTAATTTATGGTTCAAATTATAATGGATTAATATGAAATGTCTTAAAATAAATCACCAGAACATAATAATATAGAATAATATTAAATTTATGTGGGAAAATCTACTAGTTTCTCACGGCTTGGGATAAGTGAAAAAATCACATCTGGCTTATTTTTAACCCACTCGCAATCATGCTTTAATTGAACACATAAATGCTAGATTCTTGATGATAAATAAAGCCAATTAAATCATACTTACTCATTACTGATATCCGCTCCATAGTCTGTTTTAGAAATAACCTTCAGATCATCATCCAACATATAACTGTACACATATTTACTGTTCTTGCCTTTATCAATATTACGCACAGACTGCACTCCAGTAATCTTATTGGCTGCATTATTTAGTCTTCCTCCAGCAATGGTTGGTATTTTGGATAAAGTTTTGTATGCATTTACAATGGTCTCTATCTGAAAAATCACAAGACATAAATAGACCGATAAGATTTTGCTTATAATATTTGGAAGAAAAGAATTTTTTTATGAAAGAATTATGGTTGTTTCCTATGTATAAAAATAATTCCTCGCCTACCCACAAAGTAGTTCTTATTGAGCTTACTACTGTGCATCTAGAGTTGTTTAAGATTTCCCCATTTCATGATGCTTATACCTACCAATTTATTGATTTACGACCATTATGTATATTAAGATTGTGTACAAGGAATAAACGGGATAGTAAAGCGTGAGGTTATGTTTAGCCAAGACAAAACATCTTATAAGTTTCACGTACCCACTCTAATAGGCATTGATAAAACATTAAATAAATATGTGTTTAGATAAAATGCATCATGTCTAAATAAATAATATATCATACAATACTATAGTATTTTCGATTTTTTTAATACTATAGTATTTTCGAACTTTGCAGAAGATTTTTAATAAATTTAATTAAATACAAAGAAAAAATTACTTACCTGCGAAGACATTTTTAACATTACAAAATCACTCAAGTACTTATAGGATATGCGATAGTGGCAAAGATAATGAATGATATTAATACAAAATATAGAAGTGCAAAAATCAGCTGTGAACCAAACAGCCCGCCGGCTGTCAAAACAATGGAATGACAGCGAGTGGAACGCTACTCGCAAGTCATTATAAAGCCTGTTAGACACGATGCCAGCCAACGAAACGCTGACACCACTGACGCCTTGACTTTTCATAGTGTTCTAGATATTTAATTTTATTGTCCGGCAAACAGAGGAAAAAAATTCAAATATGCCTATTACTTATTATCTTTCATTGCCTAAATATTAAATATAGTAAAATTATAGTCTGTCAATCCAACTTGCCAACACTTTCAGCTTGCTGCGCTTCCACACCCCCCACATTTGCCGCCATTTTTACTGACAAGGTGGTCTTCCGGTGGTCTTCTACCCCTCGTATGCAGACGGATCCGTGCGTGGGAATTTCAATCTATTATTTTAAGAGTCAAGTCAAGTAACTTTTTCAGTAACGTAATTGGAAAAGAAGCATACGAGGGATTTATTTCCGAGTAGGTACTTAGAGATGAGAGATGACTTAGAGAATGTTTACTTTAAAAGTTTGAAAACCTTCTCGTTTAAAAAAATCTCATAAAAATAATGTGAAGAAACGAAATAATTTTATGCAAGGCGGCAATAATAATAGCTTAATCCCTGTAAGGTTGCCTGTAAAGTTTCAGGACTCGGAATAAGTTTCCTAGGAGGTTTTTTAAAGTTTCAAAATGGTATTTTTTTTGGGGTTCCAAAATGGCAAATACGGAACCCTTATAGTTTCGGCATGTCCGTCTGTCCGTCTGTCTGCAGCATAGCTCCGTGGCCGTTAGTACTAGAAATCTACAATTTGGTACAGGTATTAATATTAATCATGCCAACAAAGCGGTACAATAAAAACTAGAAAAAATGTTTTTTTTTTTGGGGTACCTCCCCAATCGATGAAGTGGGTATGTTTTTTTTATTTCCTGTAATCCTATAGTGTGGTGTGGGGTATCATTGAATAGGTCTCTTAAAAAGAAAGAAAGGGGCCTACTTAAAAAGAAACTTTTTTTCTTAAGTCCATATTTCCGGAGATAATCGCGACAGAAAAAAAAATTGTTTCCCCCCTCTAACTTTAGATCCGTAATCGTAAGTCCAAAACATATGAAAAAAATCAAGAATAGGAGGTTTATAGAATACTTTAAAATAAAACTATTTTGAATATAATCGGCCCAGCCGTTATTGAATAACTACGGAACCCTGCACTGAGCATGGCCCGACATGCTCTTGGCCAGTTTTTTTTAGTAGGTGCCTACTAGGCACTATAACTTCTCTACTTAAAACTGCAACCGGAATGCACGTACATATCTTTTGGCCACCCTGTATAACGACACCGGTAACCTTTCTGCAAACCTCGGAACGCATTCCATTCTATAAATCCGTACGTGTTTATTTAAGGCTGAAACTAAGTATCTGGGCCAATCAACTTTTCGATCGACACTTATAAATTGTACATGCGTAGCCTCACACAAGTTCAAATTCAAACATTTATGTTCCAACAGTTTTTCATTGTAAATATATGTACATGTACCTTAGTATTCATTGACGTACATTTGTAAGTTCATGGAAAGTTACGCAGGAGACAGAAAATATGTCGATGTAAAAGTTGATTGGCCCAACTAGCATAAATATCATAATATATCTTTGATCATAGGTATATATGCCTCCCTTTCTCTTCACTTGGGAAAAAGAGAGAAATTAGTACCTAGATCTATGTACGTGTACGATCTTATATATGATTATGATAGTCGTGATACTCATCATAGTGTAATTTCGGCCTAAAAAAACAGTACCTCTTTTGTATATGATTGACGACGAGAAAAGGATGGGAGGTTGTATCTCTATTACTTTATACAATAACTTAGGTCCTTAGTTATGCAGTGGGTGTAGTAAAATTAAATGTATTGGGATAGGACGTAGGATGAGATTGGGGTCAGAACAGAAACCGGCTGACTACCGCAAACTTCGATATTCGTCAATTTCGAGGATTTGTCGATCCAACAAAGGCATAATTTTAGAGGGCAGCAGACCTCAATCCGCACCACTAGGGATTCTTGTTCATCGTTCGGGTTTTAACGATATTGTAACATTTATATTCGCTGTTTGAGTACCACGAATTATTTTGTGCCTAATAGAGCTAAGTAGAATAAGTTAAGTCTACCTGCGACCACGGGTATAACGTCAGCGTCATGACTGAAACGTCAGCATATAATTAAACGTAAGTTTACGCGATTAAGACCCGCTTGTCTTTAAAACATGAGCGAAGTAGAAATCAGGAATTTACACAAATACTTGAGTGTAAGTGCGGTAAATTTTGAGCTTATGACCTGATAAGCTCTTGTAACTCACAGCTCTTTTCTTTTAGGTATTATTCAGATCCTGCGGTTTAGGTGACGTAGATTAGGTACCTATACGGGATAACACAGCTAAAGGTTGACAGCCAAAACTCGCTAACAAATACCTACTTGAAATAAAGCTCGTATCTCAGTTCAGTTTCAATACTGACGTACGAGGTTGCTAAAAGTACCGTTTTAAAAGTGTTTTTTATTAAGTGTTGCTTGTCAAGACGATATGCGGACACGGCAACGCGTCACCGCGCCGCGCCGCTCGATACGCGCGGCGCGCGCGTACCGCGCGTCACCCCTCGCCCCATTGCCTTAAAACCAGCCCTCTAAACAACACCCTTCCCGGCTAAGATATCCAATAATTAGAACAATAACGTGCTATTTGCGCTTTCAACAATTCATTTAGTGCCTGTAACTTTTTATTTATCGAGAAAGGAGGCGTAATCGGTAAGTCGTATTATAAGCACTTACGAGCATTGGGGAATTGGCTGACTTACCTGTAATTAAAATTCAATGCACCAAATCGTAGGAAAATCTCAATGCTAATCAATCCAAAAAAAACATTACGTTAGATACTTTTACAATTACCAGTAAGTAGTAAAAAAGTGAAACAATTTTGGAAATCATTCCCGCGCTTTTATTATTTTTAAATAGAACAACTGACAGCTGTGTTTCTCGTTTCAGCCAGCGTATGAAAGATGAATGAGCTGGATTTAATCAAGGAGGTCGAAAAGCGGCCGATTTTATACGATAAATCGGTTAGTGGATTCAATAAAACGAAACTGAGGGATGACGCGTGGAAAGAAGTTCAAGAAGCACTCAACGTGTCAGGTACCTTTGAACAATACAATTTAATGTTCTTACTTATCTTTAATATTGTTTACGAGAAACTAAGTTTTTTTTTATACCTACATGGTAGCTAAAAACCTTAGCACGTTTTTTCTTAAATTGGTTCATGTTTCTGAACTGGTAGTACCTAGTAAGTAGGTAGCAATGCCTGCTGCTCCGCCTCAACCGACTCCTTCAAGAACTTCTGCGAAAGACAGGGAAAGGAGGATGTTTGGGCTGTCACAAACCGTATTATACGCTCTAGACCAACTCCACAACCACCTGCAACTCTCTCCCTCCCTGACGGACGTCAGACGGCTGACAGCCAAGACACAGCCGACGCCTTATTAAAAATATTCTACCCGGATGACAACGAGAACAGCGACACAGTGCAACAGGCCTTAATCAGGGAACAAATGAGCGTCCCCCCTGAACAGGCAGACGAGCCTCCGTTTACAGTTACAGAAGTCATCGAAACCTTGCAAACAATCGGCCACAAAAAAGCCCCCGGAAATGACCATCTTACCGCTGACATTTGCTTGCAAATTACCAAAATTTTCCCAGAAACAATTACCGCTATCATGAATCGATGCCTCCAATTGCAATATTTTCCAGACGCTTGGAAAATAACCATTACCAAGATCATTCCCAAACCAAGCAGGCCGGACTACAACAAGACATCCTCCTACCGTCCTATCGGACTAGTCAACGTCTTCGGCAAACTTCTAGAGAAACTCATAGTGAACAGACTCACATACCACATGTATTGCAATGGTAAGATCGTCCATAAACAGTACGGATTTCGACTACAAACCAACACCACAGCTGCCATTAAGGATGCTCTCAGCGTTGTAGAGAATGCCAAAAGCCGAGGCGAACATACTCTTGCAGTATCGTTAGATATAAAAGCCGCTTTCGACAACGCCTGGTGGCCGGCTATCTTTCGTAGACTAAAAAATAACAACTGTCCCAAAAACATATTTCGCATTCTGAACAGCTATGTTACCAACCGAATCGTCCAAGTGGGATTCGCCGATCTCTACACAGAGAAACAGATGACTAGAGGTTGTATCCAGGGATCAGTGGTCGGTCCGATACTGTGGAATCTGATACTAGACGAGCTGCTGGAAACCGCCATGCCTCCTGGCTGTCATCTTCAGGCCTATGCTGACGATGTTCTATTAATATGTCATGCCAAAACCACGGATGAACTGCAAAACATCACTAATAATGCAATCAAACTGATTAGTGATTGGGGACACAGCGTAAAGCTCGAGTTTGGTCGAGACAAAACCCAAGCAATAGCCTTCACCAACAAAACTAATAGAATTACCATTACTTCCGAAGACATTCCCGTACCATTTGTGAGTCATATTAAATATTTGGGCGTCATTATAGACAGTAAATTAAAATTCATTAAACATGTAGACTATATTACTGAAAAGGCCAAAAAACTGTACAATAAACTTAAAAATTTCATAAGACCCACTTGGGGTGTACATCCTGAAAATATTAGAACTATTTATCAACATGTTATGGAACCTATTATTACACATTCAGCATCCATATGGGCCAGCGCACTTCAATACAAATGCGTTAACACTAAATTGTTGGCACTACAAAGGCTCTGCGCCATCAAAATTGCGAGAGGATTTAAAACGCTCAACACAGCGCTATCTATCACGCTAGCAAGACTCTCTCCCCTGCCTGACAAAATAAAAAGCATAGCTGAATTGGAAAACGCACGATCCCAGGGGCACACTTCCACTCTACCAACAGACCTCCACATTGAAAAACCTGCCTCACCATCCTCGCTGCTGCACCCCGCTGACAGAGCTTCCATCGTGCACACTGACATTAATGATCGCAACGAGCACGCAACACTGGTATTTTCTAGAGAGAATCACAATGCATGGAGAGTGTATACCGACGGGAGCCGTCACAATGGCAAAGTCGGGGCGGCTTTCGTTATTATCAAGCCCAGCGGTGACACAATAATAAAGAAATTGAAATTACATGGTTGCTGTTCTGTTTACCAGGCCGAAGTATTTGCTATCCACGAATCTCTTAAATACTGTTACCAAATAATTCCTCAAACAAACAAATTACTGATCTTTTCAGACAACAAATCTGGTCTAACCGCAATTGCCGACCCCAACAACTATAACTGTTTAGTGGTGGGCATACACCGCCTAATACATTATAATAAAACAAAGACTGAAACTCACTTCTTCTGGAGCAAGGCCCACTGCGGTATACCCGGCAACGAAATGGCGGATGCGGCCGCCAAGGCGGCAGCCAATCTACACAAAACTCCGGACTTCAGCTCTATACCTATTAGCTACATTAAGCTTCAAAATCGAAAAACAATTGCGCTTGCTGAACAACAACTATACGACGAACCAAGTAACTGTCTATACACAAAAACTATCCTTCCCTCTTTTGAAAGTGTTAAGCAGTATGTTAATAAGTACCATCCTACTTTCTATACCACCCAGTATCTGAGTAACCATGGTTTTCATAAAGAGTATCTGCACAGGTTCAAAATTACATCAGACGACTTCTGCCCATGCGACCTTAACGCTCAAATCTCACAATCGTTTTCACATTTAATTTTTAATTGCCCCAGGTTCTCGAACCACAGATGGGACTTCGAAATGATGTCCCAGAACTTAAGAGTTGACCCGCAAGATTTTACGAAAATTGCAAATACTGAGTCCTTGGCGGAAAGCTTCCACTCTCTATTAAAAAACATAATCACTAGGCTCAAAGACTTCAATGGTACCTAAGTTGCACTATCCAACCATTAGCTGCATTAAGGTTTGTATTTAAAGATTGTTTTGAGTCTTAGTTACCTAATTTCCTCATTGTAAACTGTTTATTACTAATGTATGTATTTTTCACTATTGTATATATTTTATTGTGTCCTGTGTGCTGGCTGGGCAACAACTGCTTTAGCTAATACTGTAAACCAGCCAGCAGACAGATTTGCTTAAAACTCAACTCTCATATTAATTATTTAACTCAATCCTGAGCCGGCGACATCATACGCCCTTACATTAACTACACAACATCAATCACTAACCTCAGTTCCTATCACATCCTATCATTCCTTGAACATTTAATCCTTTCCCGCCCACCCATAATGTTGAACGGAAGGCGTACACCAATAGCGCCGACCCTTCAACAAACCTGTCCTTATCCCTAAGGGGGATGGTTTTAGTCCGTAGGCGAGTGGGGATGGCATTCCATCTTCGGGCGGTCTGCCATTCTCAGTCGAGTCGGGCATGCCACCAGGGCCGGCCTGGTGGTATCCAATGAGGATTTCCTCCTCCTCGATTAAAAAAAAAAAAAAAAAGTACCTACTACAATATTACGGATAATTTGAAAAAAATATCGATCCTTTTGAAACTTGCAAAAATTCCCTAGGGGGCCTATTCTTACTCCCAAAAGCTCACAAGCAACGGGAATGCACTTATTTCTTGGCCATCCTGTATACAGTGTTTTATTGTTAACTTAACACCGACGTAAAAAGATAACCAGTCGTTATTAATCCATTTGAAATCTATCAATAAAAATTGGTTTGCATGTAAGTAGGTATATACTACAATTTTACCCTAATGCCCTGCATTTTTGCCCAATTACAATTTTATTCTGCCATGTAAAATACTTTTTTATAAAAACTACAATTTCAAAATCGCTTTGTTGACAGCTGAAGCGGAGTGTAAGAAGCGCTGGCGGTCTCTTCGCGACTCCTTCATCAAGCTGCAGAGGACCCACGGAGGCCGAACCCGCTGGCCGTATCACCAGGCGATGCGGTTCCTGCTGCCGCATTTAGATCCTCCCCACAACAGGTAAATATAACCTTTTTAAACATATATACACTCCACTAATTGGAACCTTAAGATACTCTAGAACCTTATCAAAACGACAAGTAGTAAGGGATTTCATATTTTAAAGATAAACGGGTCTTAATCGCGTAAACTTACGTTTAATTATATTCTGACGTTTCGGGCATGACGTTACACCCGCGGTCGCAGGCAGACTGCCTGTGATAATCGTGAAAGTTTAAATCAATATAGAGTAAGGGATTTCTTGCAATTTGATTCATGTTTGACACTTTGACATGGGTTCCAATTGGTTGACTGTATGTGCCTAAGTAAGTATCTAGGGTAAAAGCACCAATAGATGACTGCCACCCAGAAGTTGACTGATAGGTCTAAAAATGCAAATAATTAAATTAGGAATAATTTTACACGCCCGGGAGTATTTTTCTCACACGCAGCAGCACTATATCGCGTCTCCCATGCGATTTCCCAGACAATTAAGCCACGCACGAGGCAGTGAGCGGTCGTCGAATTTGCGCTTCGCGCCAAAATCGCGTTTTATATGGGATCCTTATTAAGAATAGCCCTCAAAAATTTAAGCTTTCAATTATACCCTGTCCACCGGCGTAAGAGCCAAAAGCCATAAAGAAAAGGTAATTAGTCATCGATTGTCACAAGAGCGTAAGTGATTACTTACATTATACAAAAATCTGACCCCACTGTTTGTACTAAGGTTTAATATCTAATGACATCGCTACTATTGCAAGATTTACAAGTGCAATAAAAAACATTAGGTAGGGTAGGGTTGTAACAATCGGAAATTTGTTAAACAGGGTCGCGGTTTATAAAGTTATAATTTACAATTTTGCTGTTTGCCTCTCTTTCTAGCCAATAAGTGCGTGCGTTAGAGAGGCAAACAGCGAAATTATAAAATGTAATTTTATAAAACGCAACCCTGTATTTCGTATTCAAATTCAATAGGTATTATGAAATATTCAGGTTTTAAGGACTTGTAGTCGAAAACAAATCAACTTTCGTTTTTTTTTTTTTTTTTTATATATTTATTTCCAAAACTACAATTTATGTACATAGATTAAATCTAACTAATCTACTTAACCTACCATATGTCTAAGATTGGCCCTTGTGGCATTGTACCGAGGATGCTGGCGGCATTTCCTCGCTGTATCGCAATACTGATGCGTTGTGCGAGGAAGTCGCCAGCTCTTCGGTCTTTAGTTACATCAACCAGACGTTTCGCGATCTCAGCAAACAATTTGCGTGCGCTGGGGCCCCAAGAACCTAAAGTTTCTACGCCAAACGGTACAAAATCGTACTCTTTGCCGAGGCCCTTATATTTATTACGTTTTAAAAATTCGGCATTTTCAGCCGCAGCGGCTGCCTTAAACGTAGTTCGTTGAAGATGGGACGGTGCCAGGGTATCTACGCAAGTAGCATCCCATACCAACATCCGTCCCAAGCTCCAAGGAACCAAAGACACACCATCAGGTCTCTTACCATCATCCCTAATAATACCAGTAGGCTCAAGAAGATCAGGTACGTTGATCGTGGCAAGAGACCTGCGGATTATGTCGTTAAGCGTCGCATGTCTGGAAATACGGCCTGCGCTTTTTTGACAACTTAGTCCGTGGTGTCCCAGTCGTTCCACGTCTGTGCCACAACAGCATAAGTGAGGGGTACATACCGCGGCCCCGAGTCTCAGGCCGGTTGCGAGCCTAAGAGAGGCCGGATCCAGGAAAGTACCAGTACTAGCCGAAGGATGGGCATGCAGCCAGTAACCAGCTTCCCGGGTTCCGACCGCCAAAAGTCTCGCACGATCCGGACCTGCAGAGCTGTTTAGAAGAGAATTGTATGTTAGATCACAATACACATTGTCCCAGCTCCTTTGCGATTTAAGGTTGTCAGGAAAATTTTTAGAAGGGCAAGCAATTTTGAATGCATTTTTGGCGTCCTCCAAACCCGCAGTCTCACAGTTAATAGGCAGAGCCCTTAGGATCTTTCCTGTGAGATTAGACGTACTGTGGACGGATGCCCAAAATGCAGGAGAAGCCACACATGAAATTATTCGTATCCCTAAACCCCCATACCGAATAGGGAAGGATGCTTGGGACCAGGAACGCTCCGTTAGCTGAATATTTAGAATTTTTTCTATGGTAATTTTGATTAAGTCGTCTAAAGGTGTTAATAAATTAATATTTTTCCAGAACGGACAGCAACGGAGCACGTAAGTCAATTTAGGGACAAAAAGACAAAACTTAAGAATCGCAAGAGCATAATGAGGGCTAATTTCGAGTAGACGATTTGCGTGATTTTGGAATTTAGAAATCGAGTTTGAAATATAATCGGGAAAGGATTCTTCAAAAATAGGAGAACCCAGGAGGCAAAGTGAATATTTGTCTACTATTTTTATACCAGGAGTCAGACAATCAAATTTGGATTTTAAAACAGTCAAACTATAGGAAGTCTTTTGAATAAAGAGTTCGCATTTACTATAATTTAGTTCTAAACCAATATTTTCAAAATTAGTTTTGATAAGAGACCAATCGGACAGTACGGTATCCACGTCACCTCCTAGGGTCCCATCGTCTAGATACCAGACATTAAATTTAGATTTGATTTTTTGTATTATGTGATTTATGGCTAAACTGAAAATTGCTGGCCCAAGGGGGTCACCTTGCTGACATCCCACCTCAGATGATAATTGGTGGGACTTGTATAGTAATTTAGATGGATCTGCATAGCAGAGATAAAGGTAGTTATAGAGTTCGGGAATTTGTTCCTTTACTTCTGCCAGCAAAGTGTCCCTATTTACCGAATTAAAGGCGTTTTTTACATCAATTTTGACTACAATTTCACAATCATCGTGTGAAAGATAGGTGCGTAAAGCATGGACGGCTGCTTCGCACCCACCTTTCGTGCCAAAACCTAACTGAACTGGTTCGAAAATAGACTGTAATTTTGACTTAATGTGTCTAACCGCAATTTTGGATGCCAAACGACGTAGAGTTGACCCAACAGCAATAGGCCTCACCCCTCCGTCCTTTTTTGAAAGGGCAATCAGGTTAGCGCCAAAGAAAAGTGGGACAATTTGCGAGTTGATTTTGCCTGAAAACATGAAATTTATTAATTTAGTAAGGGAACAGACGAGCTGTTCACCTGCGTCGCCCGAACAATGAGAGGTTAGATCCTTCAAATGTTGGGGTGAGATCCCATCCAGGCCAGCCGCCGAACCGGTTTTGAAAGAATTTATAGCGTCGATGACGTCCTTCGCTTCGATTCGGAGGCAGGCCCGGTCAGCTGTGGGTGGGTCTAACTGGTACGGGGTTACAGGAGCCGGGGGATGTTTAGATCGTAAGGCCGAGAGAGTGTCAGCAGTATCTGGCGACAGTACGTCACTTGTGAATAGTAGACGAGCGGCACTTTTAAGATCGCCGTCGCTAATTTTATTTTCGATTAACTTAATTCTGTTGTAGGTGGATGAGGCACACCTATTTAGCGAAAAATGTGGAATTATATTCGAAACACAATTGTTTTTGATTTTTTGCGTCAAAGAAATTGCCTCATCTTTTTTGACATGGAGGGTATTAAACGAAAACGTAAAAAGTTTATGCCAATCATCAATTTGGTTGTTCTCCACACATTTCGTAATCAGGCCAGAAAGGTGTCTAGCGACGGAAATCCTGGCGCCGCGCGGAACTCTTTTAACAACGGGCACATTATTCTTTAGATCATTCAGCTATACATGAAAAGGGGTTGAATTTGGATTGTCCGAAAGGGGGGCCGGTAGTACGACTGGGGCTAAATTTAGTGCGGGGCCGTTTTGGCTGAGACAATTGCGATGTTTTTTGGAAATGTGAATATTAAGGCCTCTCTGGTTCTTAAAGGAGTTGTCGCATTGTACACAGGTATAACTCACATTTGACGCGCCATCACCTGATAGGGTGGCGGTATGCATCCACAACACAGCACAACACAACACAATAAAAGTAAAAAACATAAATTAGTGTGAACAAAATAAACAATAACACTAAAAGTCTTTAAATGGCGTTGACGGACGTCAAGGCGACGCGAAGTTGCCAAACCGGACCGCAACGTCTGAAACAAAGAAAAATGTTATTATTTGTTCAGTATTGGGCCTGCCCACACTTTTGCGGAGTAATTATAATGCGGCCGAAAAGAATAAACCCAATTGAGGCATATAGAGCTACGAATACGAATGTTTTGGAATTTTAAACAAAATATAGCAACGCAAAAGTGACAGACAGAGACATTTGTTTTTTTTATTCGGTGTATATTTTTTTTACTTTCGTTATTATCAGAAATATTTTTTTTTTAATACCACGTCGGTGGCAAACAAGCATACGGCCCGCCTGATGGAAAGCAGTCACCGTAGCCTATGGGCGCCTGCAACCTCAGGGTGTCACATGCGCGTTGCCGACCCAATAAAATATAATATATTTATTTATAAATTTTAAATGAAGTGCTATATTAGCTATTTCGTTTGCAAGCGGGGAGGTCTTTGTTCAGCAGTGGACATCTTACGGCTGGGATGATGTTGATTTTTAATTCCTTGCTACATTTTTGACAACCCTATGCAGATGTAAATATACCTTTTGTTTAAAAAACATAAAAAAGGAATGTAAGGTTTAGTACTAGGGTGATCGGGAAGATAATCGCTCGTTTGTATTTTTACTTGTCACCTTTTGAAATTAAAATGCCAATGTAAACATTTTTATGGCTTTTGGCTCTTACACCGTTGGACAGGGTATACGTAAAAAGTCGAATGTGGCTTTTATTTCCTTGATTCACTTCAGTATAGATTTTAGACTAATGTCTCTATTGTGTATATTATAAAGAATATATTTTTTTTATTTATTTTATGAGATATTTGCTGGTCAAGTTATGGTTCCAATATTGTG
Organism: Thaumatotibia leucotreta; assembly: GCA_025490895.1. Lineage (NCBI taxonomy): Eukaryota > Metazoa > Arthropoda > Insecta > Lepidoptera > Tortricidae > Thaumatotibia > Thaumatotibia leucotreta. The sequence continues at coordinate 28,825 of JALPQI010008293.1, forward strand.
TGTTCGGGCCAAAAGATGAACGACGGTCAACTTTTGGGCAAAGGCTCGTATTTTCAAATGCTTGTGTAAATTATAATAAAATAGCTAGGTGTAATATTTATGTATAAAATTACAATCACTTTTGTAGTTGATTTTTAGACCAAAAGATGAACGACCGTTTTTTCATGTATCACGTTTTAAAGTAATTTATTTTTGTATGGAAACGGGATTGTTCAACTTAAGAATCGCTGTCCAAAACGTGAACTAGGAAAATTTACTGGTTCATCTTTTGGGTTGGATTCCAATAAATGAATTCGAATCAATTTAGTTCGTTCATTTCGTTGATGCGGTGTCTAAAACATGAACCAACTGATTTAATTGAACGGTTGAATTTGGAAAAAGTTAAACTTGGAGATCAGATTGTTACACAACACACCGTGTTTACATTTCATCAAAAGAAGGTTTTTTAGGTTAAATACAATTAATTTATCTAAGAAACTAACGTTTTTACTATGCTTTATTCATCTTTTGGAGTCTTGCCGTTCATATGTTGGTCTCGCTATATTGCATTTATGCTGGTTCATCTATTGGAGTCAAATTGTTCAGAGATAGGGCACTTTGTTCAACTACTGGGATATTTGACTCCTTTTTTAATATAATAATTTTTATAAAATTACTGAAGTTTAATACGAGGCACGAAAATAACTTATTCTAAACTCAATTAAATGCGGAATCATATAAAAAAATAAAAATTGATGAATATGAGTTACATCATATAGAAAAAAATATTCAAAGTTGGGAAAGTTGCTTAACTGTTCATCTATTGGTGATTTTACCCTACTCACTTTAATATCCTACCGCATTAAGAAAAGGTGAGAGAATAACTATGTGCTTGCCGTGACCTGGCAGCGTGAGTTTACCTCTGATAATAGCTTAGGGAACTTACTTTCTGTTTATCCTGCCCATACTCGTGCATTGGTGCGAGCTAGAGGGTTTTAAAATAAGTTACACTATAATGGCCTCGAGACAGCATTAATTGCGGTAAACTCACACCAGCTCATGGTAAACATACTGAAGGCATAATCACATGTAGTTATCAATTTTAACTTTTTCGCGCAAATCCTGACAGGAAACGAGTGTATTTATATAGTCGTACATTTACCCCAAAATTCCATTTTTATTCAGTTATTATAAAACCTCTACTTCTAGCCAGTTTTATCAAGTCACCGTGGCCCAATGAATCTAGGAACTTTTAATTTTACACACATATATTAATAGTAATAATCTAATAATTATATTCAATATTGGCAGCATATAAATAGGCCAAAATTGGAAAATGCTAAATTAGTAGAGCAGGTTTATAATTTACATTTACAGGCTACTTACAAATTCAAAACTTTTGCCCTAACAGGGGTTAGAACAGAATAACAACTACATACACAGTTACATATATACCAACTCTTTTTTTAATTCTTATTTATTTATTTTCAAAACTACAATTTATGCATAGATTAAATCTACATACAGCAATAATTAAAGCTACATAATGCCGCCAGCATCCTCGGTACAATGCCACAAGGGCCATTCTTAGATATAGGTTAGGTTAAGTAAATTAGTTAGACCAACTCGTAATATTTTTTTAAATCCCAATTTCAGTTCAGCTAAAAAAGATGAAGACTCAGACACAGAAGAAGAGCGGCGTCCGCAACAGTCTCTTCCCGACCTCTCCTTTCAAGACAAATTCGAATATGAGGACGAACAGCCCGCGGCCAAGAAAACACGCCTAAACTCCTCAGAGGAAGAGCCACAAAGAACAGACCCTGATGAACTATTTCTCTTCAGTTGTGCGCCTATCTTGAAGAGGTTGAACTCAAAACAGAACGCGGCAGCGCGCTTGAAAATACTACAAGTTCTGTATGAAGCCGAATTTGGGAGTCAGATGGAAATGCCGTATGTCACGACAACTGAAAATGGGTTGGGGATGATTGATGGCGTTGAATAGTTAAGGATTGCCAGTTTAAATAAAAATAAGGCTTTTAAAGAACTGCATTTTAATATGATGAGAATGGATTTTATCGTGTTGTGCATCGCTTTCGCACAGTAAGTAGGTAGGACTTGTGAACGTTAACGTGACGCTGACGACAATCCCATCATAGGCAATGGTTGGCGATGGCGAGGTCTTTTTATAGGTACCTAATGTAGATAGATTAGTGGGCAAATAGCTCACCCTCGGCGACCATAGATTATTACTATCCGTCCCTTTTTTATGAACATTAAGTACCTACATTACATACTAAAAGACGGGAAGTCTATCTCGCGGCGACAGACTGCCGCACCAATCATGTACCAACCTAACTTTAAGCATTAGGTATATAGGATGTTACTTCATGCACTGAAAACCCTGAACGGGGCGATTTAGTAGGCTATACTGATACGGGTCATGTCATATTCAAAATGTAATAACATGCTACCTTAGTTATTTCCATGAATTCATCGTCTAAGCTTTCATTTTTACGTGACGGCAATGAAGACAACTTAAAAATATTTGCTCAAGTAAAATCTGCAGGAATTCGAAAGAACAGGCTTGGTAAAATTATATTTGGTGCGAAAATTGCGTATTTAATAGTCACACCACACAATTATTAGATTGAACCTGCCGTTAGTGCTTTTGTTTATAAAATGCATTATCTTTAAGCGTGGTCTAATAGGCAGCATCATCATAGGTAATTAAAAGATTTGGGCATTTTTCCGAGCGTTTCAAACGCCGTAACTTCGGTGGCAGCCTTATCTCACGAATCCCGTGAGAGATGCAAGAACTTTTGGATATATTGGTAGACGTAGTTGACAACTACCAATTAATCCAAAAAATGTATGTGATAATAATGTTGCCACCGAAGTCACGGCGGTTGAAACGCTCGGAGAAATGCCCATTTATCTTAGCTTTCTGTCATATCATTCATGGCTGACTAAGGATTGATTTCATCAAACTTTTATTCGAATAACACCATTAACAACGCTCATCTACTCTCGAAAAGTAATGTCAACAAAACTCCATAGTAATTTGACACTAGTGTCTGAAAGTAAGCGTTAGATATTCTTCGAATAAAAATCGGGCCTAAGGCTGGGTTGCATCAAACCGTCTGCCACCGTTTGCCATTGTTCGCCATGTATTGTACCGTTTGCCATGTATTGTATGTATTGCATGGGAAATTTCGTAGTAGGTAATCTGCTGGGTAATTTAGATTTGATCGTCCTGTCAATTTAGGTGTGGTTGTTGCAAATCGCCCTTAGGATACTTCGGGACGTCTGATGGTGAACCTATAAAGGGTGTTACACCATCCACTGAAAACCTTTACAGCTATCCCCGAAATCTCAAAAAAAATTTTTGGATCTTTCATACAAAATGTGGTCAAAATTTTTATTTTTAGATTTCTCGATTGCCCTCATAGTAAAAGTTGTTCCAGAATAGCCTACTAAATCACCCCGTCCGGCGTCCAAGGTTTTCAGTGCATGGTGTAAAATGCATGGTGCATGGGTATACAGGATACCTAATGCCTAAAGTTAGCGTAAGTAATACGGCTATTTGATCGTCCAACTCAGCAATTAAATTACACTTGGTCGTTCACAGCATTCAAACATTGTCGGTTGCCTGGCAAACGACCAAGTGTAAGGTAAGGTATCTGTAAATGGCACGCGAAGTCAAACTGAAATACTTGTAGGTACCTTAAGGTGCGTTCAAACCAAAAGAGCATTCGCTATCCTAACCCCCCACTCTACGAAATTCGATCGTTACACAAAACCTGATTGGTTGATTTCGTAGAACGGGCGATAGAACAGCGAATGTTCTTTAGGTTTGAACGCACCTTTAGAATAATTCATTTTTATTACCTATTGTTTAAACCTAAAGTGAATGCTTATGAATTACTTAACTTAGAGACTTATGTAATTAAAGTTGTATTGAAGTATTTTGTCAAAGACGACTGTATCCACCTGTGTCAAAGATTACGCTTGGCTAACTCTGCATTGATGCATAACGACAACACCACCATGAATATTTAAGTAATATTTTCTTAGCAAAATAAAATACTGGGAAACATTAACATTAGGTACTAAGAATTCAGATTTACTAAGAATACATTTTGTCTTCACACCAAATCTTCCTGTGGGTAACAATCGTTTAAATAATTACGAGTAATAGAATTTTCAGTCCATTTCACTATTAGGTACTTACTAAATCTCTTAATAGGAGATTGATGAAGGGCAGCAGCATCATCACAGTGGAGACACCATTGCTGCGATCGCCAAACCGCTTGTCTAGCGTGGGGATTATGGTAATTTACCTCCTAATCTAATGGACGCATCCATTACGCATAGTTAATAGGAGAGGTCTATGTCCAGCAGTGGACTAAGGGTGCGGCTCCACTGACGCGAAGAGGAGCGGAGATGTGCAAAATTGACCAATTAGGTACATTCTTCAAATTCAAAATTCGAAACACTGTGATGCGGTCTTATAGGCCAATTTTGCACATCTACGTTCGTCTCAGCGTCAGTGGAGCCGCACCCTAAAACAGGCTGACTATAATGATGATGCGATGCGATGAAAATAATAAAACCAGCCAAGAGCATGTGAGGCTATGCTCAGTAGGGTTCCGTAGTTATTCAAAAACGGCCGGGCCGATTATCTTCGGAATCATTTTCTTTTATAGTATGGGCTTGTCCATTAATCACGTCATACGATTTTAGCCTATTTTTGATCCCCCCATCCCCCATGGTGATACTTGGTGATATTTTCAGAATCCCCCATCTGGCCAATATGACGTGTAATTTTTTACCAACATAAGTAGTCCTTTTAATAACACTTCAATCTACGTACTTTATTAAGCACACGTGATGGGAAAAAACTTTTTTGCCAACTGAGATATGTAAATGTCCGCGAAGTTTTAAACTCAGTTCAGGATTTGACATCTGGTTATGTTTTTAAAAAAGTATGCTGTCCAGCAGAGTGATAAAAAATTACACGTGATTTGTCCGATGACACCCCCTCCCCTATGGTGATAATTGGTGATTTTTTCTTGACCATCCCCCTATACAGTATGACGTGATTAATGGACAAGCCCTATTCTGTAAGCCTAGTAGCCTACAGTTCATTTTTTTTTTACATTTTTCGGACCCCTGCCTTGTATCCTATGTTATACTCTGTTTGGTTAGGTATTTAAAAAAAGGGAAACAATCTTGCAGTATCTTTTTATTGATAACTACGAGTAGAAAATAAGTTTTAGCAAATATACATAACAAGGAAATACAGTGATTTGCATTGTTTTGATTCATTAAGTACCTAGTTTAGATTTTTAAACGCATTTTCAATAAAAAGATACTGCAAGATTGTTTACCTTTTTTTAAATACCTAACCAAACAGAGTTGATAGAGGGGAGAAGTTAAGAGGAGGACATTTTTTTGCTATTATCTCCAAAAATGTTGACGTAAGTAATAAAAAATACTTTATTTTGGGATCCTTATTTTTTTTAATACTTACCTATTCAATGATACTCTGTACTATAGAATAACAATAAAATAATAAAATCATCCCACTCTACGTCATCCTCACTTGTATAGGATACTACCAGAAAAAAAAATTGTCTATATTTTATTCTTCTACTTTGTCGGCCTGGTAAATAATATGTAGCTATACCTATACAAAATTACTAATTTCTAGTACCTATACCTACTAACGGTCACTGAGCCTATTTTGCGGACAGATAGATAGACAGACGGATATAACGAAATGACAAGGGTTAGATACACGTTCCTAGTTTACTACGGAACCCTAAAATTGACAATGTTGAACTATTTATTAATAATTTTTAGGCAATGCAACAAATTTTAAATTATGTATTATAAGATTATAAATCTTAATTTGATTATTATGATTGATTTACTTCCACAACAAAATATTCATTTCAAATTTAATAAATGTTGGTGTAATTGTTTCACGTTATCTGTAGGTACCATATACAACTGATACAACATACTCGTCCTCATCATTAGTTTTTATTGAACCCTAGCACACATAAATAAGGTTCATATTGTTTTGGACACTTTCAGTTGCCCTTAATGCTCATTTGCGGAAATAATTACTGTTATCGGTCATTTTATTATTGTAATGCATATGTTATTGTAGGTATGTAGGTAGGTACTTTACGTACTGTATTTCCTGATCATTACAGTACATAGATGCAACCATAAACAGCCGTAGGTTTGTACAACGAGAGTGTGGTGACTATCAATACCACACTACCAACATCGCGAGCGGGCCCAAGTCAGGGGCGCCGGCGGAAGCGGCCCGCGGCTTAGGCCTTGGTCGTACTGCACACGCCGCACGCAGCCGACAACGTCCCGTCGCACGCAGCGGGTGAATGGTGTGTTCGAGAATGCTCGAGAGTGGTCGTTTTCGCCCGCTGCGTGCGGCGTCCCCCCGTCATACATCATGTAGACGCTGCGTGCGACGGGACGTTGTCGGTTGCGTGCGGCGTGTGCAGTACGACCAAGGCCTTAGCGGTCCCTGGCTGTGACGTCACGCCCCCGCCGCCGGCCGGAGCTCATTGCATCGCCCGCCGCCGAGCAGAGGCTATCAGAGATTCGCACTGAACGCACGTCGCTTCGCTCCGCCTAATCGCTAGCCTATTGCTTACGCGCGCCTTCCTATTTATATTGTACATAAAGTTTGTTGAATTATAAAGCTGTATATGGATCCACGAGTTTGATTTCTACACAGAAGAGCGAGATCCATATCTGGTGACCAGTCGACGTTAACGGAAGATTTTGAATATTGAGCTATGTCTGACACGGAGAAGGAGCTGCCGAAAGGTGCATCGGCCGGTGCCAAGATCGAGACACATCCTGGCAAGTCAAACACAGCGGATAACGGCGATGGAGTACCGTTAGTTTATGGCGCAGTGAACCGTGTTGCTATTCGTTTACCTCCATTTTGGCCAGATGATCCAGAAGTATGGTTCGCCCAGGTGGAGGCGCAGTTCGAAGTGACGGGTACGAAGACCGACTCCACAAAATTTTACACTGTTGTCCAGCAGCTGGATCAGAATGCCGCCAGGGAAGTACGCGACATTATTACAAATCCACCTTCTAAAGACAGGTACGAAAAATTAAAATTTGAATTAGTGCGACGGTTATCCATGTCACGTGACGAGCGCTTAAGGAAGCTTCTAGTAAAAGAGGAGCTAGGTGATCTAAAGCCGTCTCAATTTTTACGTAGACTGCAGTCGTTGGCGGGGTCAGGAGTGAGTGACGAATTTTTGAGGTCGCTGTGGTCAAGCCGTTTACCTGTCAATGTTCAGCAAATTATCGCCTCACAAAACGTTGGCCTCAGTGATTTGGCAGATTTGGCCGATAAAATAATTGATATTTCACCGCCAAACAATGTGCTTCAAGTAGCTAGTACCAGTACCACGCCTGTGCCGCTATCATTTGAGGGTATGCTTGCAAAAATGGAAGAAATGATATCGAGCCGTATTAAATCCGAACTTACTCAACAGATTGCTCAGCTGAACATTCGAGAAGGTCGAAGCCGCAGTAGCGCCTCGCGCGGTAGCCGTTCAATTCGTTCTAGAAGCAGGGGCCGTCAACGTTCGCAGAGCCGTACTTCAGGTATTTGTTGGTATCATAATTTGTTTGGCGATGAGGCCGAGAGATGCACCACCCCATGCAGTTACAAGTCGTCGGGAAACTTCAACGGCAGTCAGTAGAAGCGGCGAATGACTGTTTTAAATCTACATGCCGCTTATTCATCACGGATAGGAATACGAAGGTGCAATTTTTGATTGATACGGGCTCAGACTTGTGTGTGCTGCCACGAAGATTTTCTAGAGACCCCAGAAGGCCAACCGGCTACAGCCTTACTGCCGCAAATGGTACTCCTATTAAAACGTACAGTACAATCAAACTGCATCTTGAACTGGGTCTGCGACGAGATTTTGCGTGGAATTTTGTAGTGGCGGATGTAGATAGGCCTATCATCGGGGCTGATTTTATTTCATTTTACGGTTTGCTTGTTGATTGCAGAAACAGGCGTTTATTGGACAGTTTGACCTTATTATCATGTGCTGGCGTCGTCAAGTCTTGCCAGCCGCCGAGCATCAAAGCCATTTCTGGTAGTACAGAATACCACAAGCTTCTGGCTCAGTATCCTGATCTCACTAAACCAGCTGGTGTCATGAGAGAGGTAAAGCATTCAACTGTTCATTATATTCGCACCACAGCTGGACCTCCTGTTTTCTGCAGGCCTCGAAGATTAGCACCTGATCGGCTAAGGATAGCCAAGGAACAATTCGACGAGATGTTACAGGACGGGACAGCTCGACGCTCTGACTCTCCTTGGGCGTCCGCGCTTCATTTGGCACCTAAGAAAGGCGACACCTGGAGACCTTGCGGTGACTATCGTGCGTTAAATGCCCGCACGATACCTGACAGGTACCCTATCAGACACATAGAAGATTTCTCGGTTAGACTGGCAGGTTGTACGATCTTTTCAAAGTTAGATCTGGTGAAGGCCTACAATCAAATTCCCGTGTATCCCGACGATGTTCCTAAATCTGCGATTACGACACCCTTTGGCTTGTTTGAATTCCCATACATGTCCTTTGGCCTCAGAAATGCGGCGCAATCATTCCAGCGCTTCATGGATGAAGTTCTAAGAGGCCTGGATTTCAGTTTTTCATATATCGACGATATTTTGATTTTTTCGCAGAATCAAGAACAGCATCTTGACCATCTGAAGCAACTGTTCCAGCGCCTGAGCGAGTATGGCATCCTTTTAAATGAGGCTAAATGCAGTTTTGGAGTGGAAGAAGTCAGTTTTCTAGGATACAGTATATCAGCAAAAGGTACGCGTCCGCTCGAATCAAAGGTCACAGCAATACAGCAGTTCAAGCCACCTGAGACAGCTAAAGGTTTGAGAAAGTTTCTCGGAATGCTTAATTTTTATAGACGTTTCATACCCAAGGCCGCAGAGGAACAAGCAGTTCTGCACAGCATGTTGGTTGGTTCACACGTCAAGGACTCCAAGATCCTGACCTGGACCCCGGAACTTCTGGGTGCCTTTGAAAGATGTAAGTCCGGTTTATCGAAAGCAGCATTACTCTCTCATCCTGTCCTTGACGCTCCGCTAGCCTTGATAACCGATGCTTCCAGTACAGCCATGGGCGCGGTCCTTGAGCAACTGATAGACGGGCAGGCTCAACCATTGGCGTTCTTTTCAAAGAAATTCAGCAACACACAGAGGCAGTACAGCGCTTATGACCGTGAGCTGTTAGCCATATACGAAAGTATTAAACATTTCCGCCATATGGTTGAAGGAAGGCATTTTTCCATTTACACGGATCATAAGCCGATCACATTCGCTTTCACCCAGAAAGAGCGTACCTGTTCCCCCCGGCAATTTAACTACCTAGACCTAATTTCTCAATTCACAACGGATATTCGGCACATCTCAGGTAAAAATAACTTGACTGCTGATGCCCTTTCAAGAATCGAAGCCGTATCGATGTCAATAGATTTTGAGAAGTTAGCACGCCTGCAGCAACGTGATGATGAATTGAAAATGCTTATGGCCAACGGCACGTCACTGAAACTGTCGCAAATACCAATACCAGGTACAAATGTTATGTTATATTGTGATGTCTCGCAGTCGAAACCACGGCCGTACATCACCAAAGAATTTCGTCAGCAGGTGTTCCAGTCTGTGCATGGAATGAGCCACCCAGGAACGAAGACAACGACCAAATTGGTAACAGACAGATTTATTTGGCCTTCTGTGCGCAAGGATTGTCGCACTTGGGTCCAGAGTTGTGAATCTTGCCAGCGCGCCAAGGTCCATAGGCACACCTCCGCTCCATTGGGGGACTTCGAGCTTACGGGAACCAGGTTTTCTCACGTTCACATAGACCTCGTCGGACCTTTACCGTCTTCGTGCGACTACAAGTACTGTTTGACTGCCATAGACAGATTTACACGCTGGCCGGAAGTCGTACCGCTGCAAAATATCAGCGCTGAGACGGTAGCTAAGGCATTTTGTGATACATGGATTTCAAGGTTCGGTTGTCCACAGATCCTGACGAGTGACCAGGGCCGGCAGTTTGAGTCTCATCTGTTCAAGGAGCTCGCTAAGCTGTGTGGCATTCAACTGCGACGCACCACGGCATACCACCCGGCTGCCAACGGTATGGTCGAGCGTCTCCATCGAACCTTGAAGGCGGAAATTATGGCTCACAACGAGACACGATGGACAGACGTCCTTCCCGTCGTTCTCCTGGGCCTGCGGACGGCCTGGAAAGCTGACTTGCAGTGCTCGACAGCAGAAATGGTCTATGGTGAGCCACTGAGGATCCCTGGTGAGTTTTTACAACCTCTTGTAGGTTGTTCAACTGATAAAGTTTCACCAATTAATTTTATTTCACAATTACGACAGCGTATTTCAAGGATAAGACCGGTTCCTGTTTCGAGACATGGTTCGAAGTCTGTGTTTGTACACAAAGATCTAGAAACCTCAACTCATGTGTTTCTAAGGAAAGACCATCTTCGAGGGGCCTTAGAAGCTCCGTACACAGGCCCACTAAAGGTTTTGAAGCGTACCGATAAAACTGTGACCCTTGATTTGCAGCGAGGGCCAGTAACGGTTTCAATTGACAGAGTTAAACCTGCATATGTGTTACCGGATGAGAACTCTTCTCAACCACAAGTCGAAGTCTGCCCATCTCAACCCATCAGGACAACACGCTCGGGAAGAAAAGTAACTTTTCCTGATTTTTATGTCCCAGGTCCATAAATCTCCAAGGGGGGTGGTGTGGTGACTATCAATACCACACTACCAACATCGCGAGCGGGCCCAAGTCAGGGGCGCCGGCGGAAGCGGCCCGCGGCTTAGCGGTCCCTGGCTGTGACGTCACGCCCCCGCCGCCGGCCGGAGCTCATTGCATCGCCCGCCGCCGAGCAGAGGCTATCAGAGATTCGCACTGAACGCACGTCGCTTCGCTCCGCCTAATCGCTAGCCTATTGCTTACGCGCGCCTTCCTATTTATATTGTACATAAAGTTTGTTGAATTATAAAGCTGTATATGGATCCACGAGTTTGATTTCTACACAGAAGAGCGAGATCCATAAGAGCATAATATTCAATTAAAATTGCAACTTCATAGAGTTATTAGAATTGTTTAGGCCATTCAAACAAAACTAGCAATGTACAAGTTGCAGAACATTCTCCAAATTGCGGGAATTTTTATGAGAATTTAAGAGTAAGTTCTCATTCAGAATGTTTCCATGAGAACTTATTAAAATGTGTTATAAATAATTATTTTAAATCGTAATTAAGTAAACAAGGCAGTAAATATAACTCATATCATAAGGTATGTATCTAGTACGGTCTTGGCTTGATTAGATTATGTGTTGAATAGAGATTTCCGAGAACATTATCTTTGCAAGTTTCGCTACTTATGAAACTTCTCCTCGGTACAATGCTATTCAAAACTATACTTAGATAAAATTTCAGCAAAATCGACCGGCAAGGTTCTTACAGTTAAATCAACCTATCTCAAAAATTATAAGGGACGGGCCACACCGGATGCTTGCACTGTGACAGATTGATCATTGTGATCCTATTGTACCTAAAACTCGCTCTGGCGCTGGCTTCAAAGAACCACATACGTGTTTTTAAGCTTCCTTGTCATTATATTTCAGTAATTCTAAACTGTAAACCTAAAGTGTAAGTAACGAATACGAACATTTAGTTTCAGAAAAAGATAAGTTATTGAGATTATTCATATAATGTATAATGTATTACTTGCATTAATTAATTGGTTCAACTGTAGCTCTACTTCCGGCCATAACAACATTACTTTCAAAACGACCAAGTCAATGACGTCGGTATAATTAAATTACGAAGGGCCAAAACATAAACATACTTAAATAAATAAATCAAAATCAGTATACACGAAACCTATGGATCCGAATATCTATCAATAGGTAAGTACTTAAATTGCACACTGAATGCAACCGGAAATAATATGCGTTTCTAGTTATATCAGGACGATTTTATTCAAAGTTGTTGTGGTAATTTTTGTATCATTTCTGTCTTGTCGCTGCGTGGTGACGGCAGCAAAAATACGTTTAACACCACCCCAACTCTTCCAATGGGTGTCTTAATAGTCGACTAAGGGAATAATGTTCTCGGAAATCTCTATTCAACACATAATCTAATCAAGCCAAGACCGTACTAGATACATACCTTATGATATGAGTTATATTTACTGCCTTGTTTACTTAATTACGATTTAAAATAATTATTTATAACACATTTTAATAAGTTCTCATGGAAACATTCTGAATGAGAACTTACTCTTAAATTCTCATAAAAATTCCCGCAATTTGGAGAATGTTCTGCAACTTGTGATGTGTCACTGATCACACATTTAATGATGATTGATGATGGACACCAGCTGCGATCGCCAATCCAAAAAAGTGGAATTCTTTACCGGCACATGTGTTTCCGCATACCTTTAAGTTGGGACCCTTTAAACGAAGCGTGAAGAAGTATCTAGCGGGCCAGCAAGGCGGTGGCAACTGACGGGTTAATGCTGGTGCCTTATGATGGTCCCGTTTTATCTATTTATCGTGCTCCGCATCACTTTCGCACTTACATACTGGTTAGAACCTGACGGCAACAGCAACAAACGATTAAACACGGTACCATCATAAGCCTAGGTCTCCTGTTCTTTGTCGCCGCGACTTGGGCTCTACTTTTCACTTACGATCAGGTGGAGTGGAGCCACTTTGTTGTGCCAACATAAAAAAAGTTGCTCAGCGTGGCGATTATGGGCATTACCTCCTTATGCGTCCATACACATAATAATAATAATAAATAATAATCGACTCGTTTAGGACTCTCATTGCAAAGCTGATCTGCTTCAGGGGGGGCAACAACCGCCCCCGAGTAATGCGCTTTGTGAACCAGGCGTTCGCGGGAACGGGTATTGCACCCCGCGACTACATGGCCAACCTCACAGAGCGCATCGACTTTCTGAAGCAGAAGGTTTATGCATGGGCAAACCGTATTCGCCGCTACAGAGAGCGTGTGAACCGATTCCAGCAGAATCGCCTTTTCCAGAGTGACCAAAGGAAGGTTTACCGAAAGTGGGAGGAAACCGACTACCGTGTGTCCGACGCGCGGTTGCCGGTTGCTACTGCCATGAGTGATTTCTGGTGTAGTATCTGGTCAGCGCTCGTCGGACACACCGAGGGCGAATGGATGACCATTGTCGAACGTGAGTGCGAGACCATCGAACCTATGGGGGCAGTTACCATCAGCCCCGATGACGTAAGTTGTGCTATCCGCACGACCCAGAACTGGAAAAGTCCTGGGCCGGATGGATTGCACAACTTCTGGCTAAAATGGTTTCGATGCTCGCACTCACGATTGGCAACGCAATTCCAACAAGCCCTCGAGCTCGGTTCCCTGCCACCTTCCTTAACAACTGGTGTAACCTTCCTGCTCTACAAGTCCGGTAGTACCACGGAAGCGAAGAACTACCGACCCATCACGTGCTTGCCTACACTGTACAAGCTCCTTACATCCATTTTGAGAGTAAAAATTAACACGCACATTGTTTCGAACAATGTTTTGGCTCCTGCTCAAAATGGATGTAGGGTTGGGTCCCGTGGTACTAAAGAGCTCCTCCTCGTTGACATGACCATTTGCCAGCAAGTCCGGCGTAACAAAGGGGCCCTCTCCGCCGCTTGGATTGACTACAAGAAGGCCTATGATTCGGTGCCTCACTCATGGTTGGAAAGGGTCTTGGAGCTGTATAAAGTTAATGCAACTTTAAGATCCTTTCTCGGCGCTTGTATGAGGCATGCCTGTCGGGCATGCCGCCGTCCCGGTGAGTCACTCAGGCATATTATTTCCGGTTGTTCTCAGATTACTAACACCGAGTACTTGCACAGACATAACCTCGTAGCCAGTATTATACACCAGCAGCTTGTTCTTCGATACGGCCTTGTGGACGTCGAAGTGCCATACTATAAGTACACAACTGCACCAGTTCTCGAAAATGGTCGTGCCATGCCACGCTCTATTGGGATCGGCCTATCATCACGGACAGGACTATTGTGGCCAATAAGCCTGATATCGTGCTGGTAGATCGATCGCAGCGCCGGGCTGTGCTCGTCGACGTCACCATCCCCCATGATGAGAATCTCGTGAAGGCCGAGAAGGACAAATCCAGTAAGTACCTAGACTTGGCCCACGAGATAACCGCCATGTGGGATGTTGACTCGACGATCATAGTCCCGATAGTCGTTACAGCGAACGGTTTAATAGCGAAGAGTCTCGACCAACACCTTAAGAGTCTCTCGCTAGATGGCTGGATCAAGGGTCAGATGCAGAAGGCGGTAATCCTGGACACGGCGCGGATAGTCCGTCGGTTCCTCTCTCTGCGACCTTAACCACCGGCAGCTTGGGCCCGCCCCGGTGCCGGCGGCGGCACCCTAGTTTAGGTTTTTTATAAAGTGTTTATATTTTGTATTATTTTTGTATGTTGTATTGTATTTTAATTTTATATTCATTTTATAAAAACCCTAAACTAAGACAGAAATTAAATAAAGAAAAATAATAATAATAATAAATAAATATCTTGGGACATCTTACACAAATCGACCTAGTCCCACGGTAAGCTCAATTAAGGCTTGTGATGTGGGTACTAAGCGACGATATATATAATAGATAGATACATATAGATACTTAAATACATAGACAGCCATGACCAAGGAACAAAGTGGCTATATGTTTGAGACGTTTGGGGTCGAAACGCTGGGGCCTTGGGGACCCAATGCGCGTCGTCTTTACAGAGACATAGCCTCACGACTAATCGATGCCACTGGTGACCAGAGGGCTGGTCAATATTTCGCTCAGCGAATAAGCATTGCCATACAACGTGGCAATGCGGCCAGCCTTCTGGGCACACTGCCCATTGGCAGCGATTTGGGCGAGATTTTTTATTTGTAGGTTCTTTTAATTTATATGTATTTTTTTATATTATTGATTATGTTATATAAGTAGTGTTAAATTAATTGTGTTATTAATAATAAATAAATACAGTATAGAAGCATGGGAATGTAGAGACATTTACAGTAAATGTCTCTAAGAAGCATGATGTCTAAAATGAATAAAATACATTGTTTTCACATAGGAACAAATATTTGTGATAAATAAATACACAAATAATGCCCTCGCCGGGATTCGAACCCGGAACCTCCAGCTTCGTAGGCAGGGCAGGGTCACTACCAACTAGGCTACAGAGGCTGACAAATAATAGGCTGATAATAGGTAGCTAACAGGAGAAGCACGTCCAGTAGTGGACTGAAATAGGCTGATGATGTGTACGAGTTCTACTCAGAATGTATTGTTCCGATCCTATTAGGAGAAAATAAGTGTCTCAAATTGTTTTTTATTTGGTACCATTTTTTAACGGATAGGCAGGATCAAAAAATGTTTGGTTTAGGGGCAAATTGTCTGCTATTACCTAAGAATAAGATTGATTCAGTCCGTAATTCTGAGTAAAATTTACATGACAACCTACCTAATATTTATGTTACAAAATGTAGGGGGCCTCAAAGTCAACTTTGAATGAAATAACCCATCAATTTTTTATCTGTAATCAATATAAGATATTATAAGAAATTATGTAATATTATAACAACACGGTAACGAAGTTATTACTACATCCCCATTACAAAAGGTAACAACTGAGCTTTCTCTCAATCTGTTAATGAAATTAGTCGACCTCACTCCGACCTTACTTTAAGATATCAAAAGCACTACACATTCAAACGAATAGATACCTTATTCAATTGTAATAAGATAAACGCAGCTGAAAGTGAAATTTTGCACCGAGATGCATACAAATACAAACATACGGTTCGTAACAGTAACGTTTGAATGTAATTAGTAAGTCTTTCATTGTCATCTTGTGGGTAAGTATTGGTTAACCAGAGATTGGATAAATGGTGTCATTGTTCGCAATAATATGAACATGATTCTAAAGTTGATTAAATGATTAATCAATCGTATCATTTCCTGATATTTAATGTCGATTTCTTAATATCAAACACGAATTTTCACACCTACCGGTGTAGTTACAGTCGCCATAAGATTTATCGAAGCGGCCAGGGTGCCCACAGACATCTATCTAGGTGCTTAGACATGTTGCCAATCGCTAACGCTTAGTCGTCAATCGTAAACGAAAGGCAGCTAACTGTCTTTGTCGCACTAATATGAAAGAGTGACAGAGAGGGAAACTATGATACTAAGCGTTAGCGATTGGCAACTTGGCTAAGCATCCTGAGCAGGGCTATTTTCTTGTTAGAGTGCAACAGATATTTATGAGCACTAGGGATGCTTCGATATCTGTATACATTACTATCTACACTAAATTATAATGTAGATACCTATGAAAGGTTGCAAAATAGATGTCGTAGATGCCGGTAAAGCGATGATACCCAAGAATAGTCTCGGATTGCGAAATGCAAGTCGAGTATCTCGTTACCTACATTACTTGCAAATCTGACAGAGTTCCGTAGGATTGGGTCTAGGGTGTAACAAATGTGAAAATTTGGAAGTTGGTACTATGCCTACATTACTAGGAGCATATAATTTAAGGTAGTTTCTGGACCAAGACCTGATTTATTGGTACCTTAGGTATATCTGGTATATGTTTCTCTCACACTGTATAAGTAGGTAGTACTTCCGCGGCATACTACTAAATCGATTTAATATTGTCTATGTTAGCAATTTTAACTTTAACTAAGTTTGTACTTACCTTACTCTTAATTTAAATTAATGTTAAGAACTTATTTATTTGGATTATGTAAATAATAGTATAAGTGGAATAGGGTATCAAGGGAAACCACATTGGTTTAAAGACTTTTAAGTAAAAATGTGATTGTTATTAGGTATATTTAAAATAAAATAAGTAAAAACCCAAAACTTCACTGGCAACGGCCATGCAGATTAGTTTTGGTACCTTGTATACATACAAACCTACCGTTTTATATTCAAAAGAGAGGAATAGTTCAGCAGTGGACGTCTTTCGGCTGATATGAAGATGATGATGATGATGATAATTATTATACATGCAGGTTGACATTTGGGTCGTGAAGCAGGAGTAAACAGGGTACTAGAGACGGTCTTTCATGGAACTTTCACTACGGAGACAACATACATTACTTAAAATCGCGATTAAAAACTGACAGTTCTACCTAACAATCAAATTAAGGCTCATAATTAGGATATTATTTTCGCGGTTTTCTCCATATGTTCAGCGTACCTACCCTGTTCACACTGTATAAGAGGTAGGTATCAGGGTAAAGTATTTGCATGGGACTACGTATTTAATCGAATAAATAAGGTTCTAGAACCCTTCATTCCACTATGGACGTGTCGTTCATATTACATTACGCGACAATTACTACATAGTGTTAACATAAGCACGTGAGTAAATAATGTACCTACTATACTATTCGTTATACAGTTCCTCCGTGGACCTTATTGAGTTTAAAATAAGGATTACCAACTGCTAGTCGACATTAATGGGAGATGGTACACATTTTGTTCTTCGCCCGAGCCTATTAATTAATTGTTTATGGATATTATTGCAACAATATATTTGCAACGTTGCATATCAAACATACCGAGCGCACGTGTTTTTATTTGCAAAAAATGCGATTATCCATTTTATTTGCTGTGTCACGATGGACAGGTTAAAAGTCGAATACTTAGTTTGCCAATATAGCGAAAATAACAATGAAAATATTTAGGTACTCATGTTAAAAGTCGTTAAATTTTTGCTTATTCATTCTTGACACGATTAGGTAGGTTAGGTATAGGTTATTTATTAACAATTTCATAATAGGGTCACTTTAGAATGAAGTTAGCACAGGCCGGGACCAGTGGCGTATAGGAAGAGAGCCCTATTTTTTCATTATTTGACGAAGGTAGACAACTGAGCTCTCAGCCTACCTGATAGAAAGCAGGAACTGAGGCCCAAGGACATAGCGATCAAAATATCGCCTATGCGCTTCCTACTCTGAGGACTTAGATGGATTGCCTCTATCTATGCCAGTAATTCGTCAGCCTCTGTAGCCCTGCTGTAGTTGGTAGTGACCCTGCCTACGAAGCTGGAGGTTCCGGGTTCGAATCCCGGCGAGGGCATTCTTTGTGTATTTATTTATCACAAATGTTTGTTCCTTGGTCATGGCTGTGTATGTATCTAAGTACATATCTATACGTATCTATCTATTATATATATCGTCGCCTGGTACCCACAACACAAGCCTTAATTGAGCTTACCGTGGGACTAGGTTGATTTGTGTAAGATGTCCCCAAGATATTTATTTATATTTATTTGTCCCCAAGATATTTAATTACACCGGCTATCTTACCCCCAAACCGAAACCGAAACACAGCAGTGCAAATACTGCTATTTATTGGCAGGTTAACGGGTAAGACGGTGGTAGCTATCCGCGCGGACTCTGCACGAGGTCCCACCACCATACCATCACCCTATACCTCACCCCTACCTATACCTACCCTTTACCTATGCCACCCATGCTCAGCAATGGGCGATGAACGACTGAGTTGATGACGATGATGACTGACGTAATCTGGATGGTGGAAGCCCCTTAGATAAGAATTTAAACCGCATAGTACAAACGTTTTACTAGGTACCGTTAGTGTTACCTTACCTTTTGGGTACGTACTACACCTAATACCGTATTTTACGATTGTTAGAAATTAATAAGTTAATAACGCATAACCCCTAAATCGGTTTATTTTACCTCAACCCGTGGAGACTTTTATGCCATTTTCCTATACAATGTATGAAAATAAGTAATTTTGTTCACATTTTTATATTTTTTTTATGCCATTTACTTATTTTACTGCTTTATAAACATTCTATCATAAAAAGGACTTGATGAGAACAGAGAAACAGAAGGTACCTACATAATTATAAACTTAGCCCCTTATTCATAAACATCTGCTAACTTAACAAGCCGCTAATAATTGTTTGTCACTTTTGCTCTTATGGACACATTATTAAGACCGAAAGGGACAAACAATTATTAGCGGCTTGTTAAGTTAGCAGACGTTTGTGAATAAGGGGGTTACTGTCTGACCAATTTTACGCATAGTATTTTTTATTGGGAATTTCAAATGAAAGTCTGCACGGGTTCCTGTTACAGGAACGATTTAGGGGGTGTGCGTTATTAACTTCTAAAAATTGAAAAATAAGGGATACCCTACTATACAGGGTATCATTTAGGTCGTGGAGCAAGAGTGAACAGGATAAGTATTAGGTACGGCCACGCTAAGCAGCATTCATTATGGAGACCATCAAGAAATCACGAAAAAAT